>JASDQU010819659.1:0-10937 GCA_032191745.1 Picea mariana | reverse complement strand
ATGGTTTCTTTGCCGATGGTTTTATATTTCCGGTTAAGGAATTAGGATGGTTGACTAATATAGGTCATTGGGTTAGGGTTTTGGATGCCGTTGGCTCCTATATGTATGTTGTATTCTAAATGATGTAACACTATGAATGCATATAGAATATGTTGTTTTTCCTAGTTTGGGTTTCCAGGGGAAAAATCTCTATGTAATGTTTGTATTTTCCATTGTATTTTTCTATTCTTTTACTGAAAAACTATTTGCAGTAAATATTGTACAAGGTTAAAATCTACACATGGTGCTCTTTTTTCTTCGAACCACTTGGATTCCCCTCTTTTTGGCCTATGTTTTATAGGTATAGTTCTTGTATACATTCCTCATGTATTGTCCTTTGATTGAATAAAATCATCTTCTTTCATACATTATTGTGTAGACCCCCCAGATACTTGAGGAGTACATATGGGTTATTGGGAGAGATACCCAGGATGATGGCCATATTTCTAAAATCAATGGAATACTCTTGTACACTCTTCCCCTGCTTATGCTTGAAGTGGTGGCACTGGATCCACTAGTCCTCTACATACCCAATAGGGTATAATTGGGACTTGGTGAGGGTTTTGAAGTCCTCCCACCTAGTTACTGGAGGATCAACCTACAATCTAAGAGTTTCTATGTGTCTTTCCCACTAGGTTAAATATGGCTCTGTAACTTTAATCTTGAAAATTAAATCTTATACCCTTCATCTATATGGTGAATGATAAAATAAAATTCTAGTTGTTACAACCAATGGATCAGTTTTAATGCATCAATCTCACCTTGGTATGGATTTATGCCCACTTTCACTTCCATATTGAATAGGGACTATGAAGGGTTAATGACATTTAAACTTGACTTATGTTTCTCGGATTCTTTCTGTGAATCCTTTCCTAAGTCTTCTCCATATCCTGATTTCGCCTCCGATTCGATCTCTGAGTTAGAACCTCCACCATCTCCAAACATTTTGAGATTTCTTGCTAAATCTGCCATGAGGAGGTTCATATTGTGATTGATGTCAACAACTTGTTCTTACAACCTATCAAATATCTCTTTTTCTATATCTCAAGGGTTATTATGAATATAATCGCCCTCCTTAGCTAGGTTTTCTTCCACTTTTCTTTAAGCACATTCCTGGATCCTGCAACTTCCCGAAAATAACCAAAATAAAAACATGATCTGATACCAGTATAATATGTAAACTGCCATGGATATTCCACTAGAATAGTTCATCATATCAGATCCAATAAAATATTGAAAATATTTACTATTAAGGTTATTTTTCCTTTAGATCTCCAAAATATTTAGTTACTATTTTTTCGCTTATGCATGAAACAAATAAAATGCACAAAATAGAGAAAAGTAAAATACAATCACACTAGCCACAAATAAACATGAGATATGACCTAGGAAACCTAATACGAAAGAAAACTCATCTAGAAGGTGACGCTGATTTGCTCTCTTTTCTCTGGTATAAAAATAATGCAAGTACAAAGAAAGTGGAACTTTTGATGAGTTTCCTTTGACTTGTGGCTTTTATGGCTACTAAATAATCTTTCCTCCTCTATTATGCTAAAAAAATACCACTCTTAGATGTTTTTCTTAGCTATGGAACAAGATACAATGCAAATGAATGGAACCCCTTCTCCTCCTAGTGGCCCATTATTTAACATAGCCCGATAGCCATCTAGGGATATGTTTTTGACTTCCTCAACCCTCAATCGTGGTATGGTTTTGAAACTTCTAGAATATATTGAAATACCTCATGTGGATAACCCTTATATTCATGAGTAATGGGGACCAATTGGGAATCCTCTTGTACCATGGTGGTTAACATGATAGGTCAACTTGTAGGAGGCATAATTTTTGCATACAAAATCCGATTGATGCATTTTTTACACCATTGGAAAGGTATAAAAGTGTAGAACACTTTCAAGGGGGTGTGAACAAGTTTTTTTTATTTTTTTATTTTTTAAAAAATTGTTTAATTCCTCAAAATGACTCTAGAAGGTTTGAGAGTGCAATTTTCCAAACTGGGACCTGCCACTAAAATGGGCTTGGAAGTTGAATACTCCACCTTTTTCCACTCTACAAGAATCCTGATAGATGGAAAAAAATATAATGATGCAAACTTTATCAACATTAAAGCGGTTTCTTAGGTTTGAGAGGTACTACTACTCAATCATTACATTTTGGAGGTTCAAACACTATTCTACGGGGATATGTTGATTTAGATATGGTAGGTGATATAGATAGTAGAAGAAGCACTACAATATATGTTTTTACTGTAGGTGGAACACTAGTAATTAGCTTTATTTCAAAATTGAAAAAGGTTGTTTCACTTTCAATAATGGAAGGAGAGTATGTTGCTGCTACAGAGGCTAGTAAATGGATGATTTGGTTATAAAGGTTTATGGAGGAATTGGGAAAGAAGAAAGAGAACAGTAGGTTGTATACTAGAGTGTCTTTCATCTTGAAAATAAATTATCCTCCCATTCTAGGACTAAACATATATAGCTCGGGTACCATTTCATACGTTTAGTTTTGGAAGATGGGCAGTTGAAGTTGGAAAAGATACACACTATCTAGAATCTTGCAGACATGTTAACGAAGGCAATAAATAGGGAGAAACTGAGTTCTTGATAATTTTTAGTTTTCCTTAAAGCATGATGGTGAAGATGAGAAACTCACCATGTCCAAAGTTGGAGCATAGTCCAATAGGCAAAATAGCTGATGGAGTTGTTGTGACCAATATCCAAGTGGGAGATTGTTGGTTGTCGAGCTTGATTATATTCTTGACTCAAAGGTATAGCCTCATGTGCATTTGGATCCCAGTCCTTGGTAAGGGTTATGTTATATTATTTACATGAATAAGACCACACGTTTTTATGTTTGTTGGGCATAGTAGGGGGGTGGAGCCCTCAAGAAAAAAAATTGGGTAGTTTTTTGCATTTGTTTTGGGTGGTTTTGGCACACGGTTTTTAATCTCATTGTTTTTTCTACTTATGGTTAAGGAATTAAGGTTGTAATCTAATCTAGGTCAATGTATTAGGGATTTTGGATGTTGGGGGATCCTATATATTATATTGTATGGTGAAGTTGATATAATGAGATAAAGTATTATGTGTTTAAGATATGATACTATGAGAGTGAAGAGGAGGCTTCATCAACTTTGTTGTAGGTGTTATCCCTTCATTTTTCTGGACAGAATAAAGGAAGTGTTTTTTTTTTTAATATTTTTATGGATGTTTTCCATATCGGTTGAACCATATATATCGATGTCTCTCTTTTATTGTGTTATTTTGCGTTTTGTTTTTTCATTCATTTTAATTTGTTTTTATTATTTCTCTCTAATCCTATTCCTAATTGTTATGGCCAAGGGTTTTACATACCTCAACACACGATTATGGTTAGATTTTTGGACCCTTTATAATATTCTTGAGTCCAGATATGACTAGTGCTATGTGTAAGAAATGGGTTCTAACATGACATGCACTTGATATTGTAGTTGTTAAAGAATAAGTCAATTATCAAGATTATTGATATAATGACTTTGAATGGGCTAATTTTTGGATTATTGGATAGTTCACAATGACTAGAATAACATCATAGGGATAGGAACATTGTTTTGAAACTTTTGACCCCCAAAATGGTTGTTTATGTCCTAAAGAAAACCATTGTGAAATGTTTTTCCCTAAATTACTAAATGTGTTTGAGGTGTTTAAACAAGATGTCAAGAAACCTCAGGGAAGACAAGAGGCTCAAGGAAATAAAGAAACACAACCTTCTTCAACCATAGTTATGTGAGATAAGCTTTCTATGGAGAGAAATGAATATTTTAATGTCAATGAAGGACCATAGCTGGAAATGGAGGAAGCTAAAATCATTTGGGAAAAGAGATATTGTCCCTTAAGAAATATATTTCAACATGAGACCATACCTAATACCCCTCCTAATCCTTCAATAGTGAAACCAAAACCTCTTTCTTATTCATCAACATCTAATTCCATTTTTTAAATTGATTAAGATACAATAGATATTTTGAATAAAACTAAGGGGAATATTTCTTTACATGAGTTCCATAGGATTAGTCAACAACATGAACTAAAATTAAGATATTGAAATATCTCATTCTAGTGAAGAAATGTTATGCCACTATTGGTAAGAAGTTGAGATCCAAAACTTCAAATTTCCTTTTTCCTTTTCAAATTTATAATGGTGATGTGCATACTGGTATGTATGATTCAAATGCATTTGCTAATCCCTTGGTGTACTTAGTGCACTAGAAACTAAATGCTAAAACAATTAAATGAAAAAATGAAGGTAATGGCTAAATGAAAATTAGTTTTCTTTTAAATAACTACAAAAAGAAGGGTTCACCAAGTAATTGATATTTTTGTGGTAGATATTGCAGAGTTCTATCAAATGTTATGGAGAAAATTATAACATTGAAGGAAAACTAAACAAAATGAAGATATATAAAGAGAAACACATCCTATATTGTTAGTCATTTAGAAAAAAATAAGTGCAAATTATTACAATTGCATTCAACATTTCTATTCATTCTATCCTTATGGAAAGTGTAAATTAAAGGGAAGACATGGATGAGAGAATCTCTCTCCTTTTCTTCGAGGAATGACATAAAGCATATGAGTTAGTGTCAAACCATTTTACACTAAAAGGTCAAAGTTAAGTTAGACACCAAATTGGTATATGAGAACCCTTGTTTGTAGGAAAAAAACCCTCTTGCATAAAAATTTGACTAATAAAATATATAGAAATACACATACTCTACCCCTCTAAATTTGAAACAAATATTATTACATTGTATTGTTTTTACTTGTCGGGATTTTTCGTTTTCACCATGCTTAGTTTTACATATTAGATTGATTGAGTGACTCCCAAGAAAGAATCAACAATTGGAGTGTTGAGGATATATTATATTTGTATTTTCCTTTTATTAGTCCTTGCTGAAGGCTTGGGGCTATAACAATTGGTTTTTCATTGACTGTGAATTAGTTTTTTGTTGACCAAAAAATTATCATTTTTTCGATAGTTTATCTTTGTTGCAAGCAATTCAATTTTTTTTCCTGGCTTCTGATTGGTCCTTCAAAACAACATCTTATTGTCGGGCTGGTGACTGAAATTTAATTATGTAGTTGTAACACATGGTTGGAACGAGTGCATATACAGGTGCATGTATAAGAATTTAATAATCAACTTAACTATGCAGTTGTAGAAGATGGTGCATGTACAAGTGAAGAACAGGTGCATGTACCAGTCATGTACCAGTCTCAAAGTTACGATATACGGGTACAAAACACGTGTATTTTATTGCTTTTTTTTAATAATTAATTAATTTTTATTAAATTAATAAATAATTATTAATATTTTAACTATTTGTGTAAGAATATATTAAAAAAAATCAAAATCATTTTTACACCAACTAAAAGACAAATCATCAAAGAAAAAGTCTCCGCACATAAAAACTAAGTAGCAGTGCATTGCACATTGTAATATTGAACTTCTTCCACAAAGTTTGCATGTACGAGTCTCAAAGTTATGATGGAAGGGACTAATAATTAATTAACTTTTATTACATTGATAAATAATTATTAATCTTTCAATTATCTATATAGAACTATATTAAAAAAAAAATCGTTTTTACACAAACTAACAAACATACCTATGTGGGGATATACTTGTGCGGAGGTGCAGAAAAATTGTCAAAGCAAAAGTCTCTGCACATAAGCAACAACACATTGCACATTGCAATATTAAACATCTGACACAATGAATGCATGTACAAGTCTCAAATTTCTGATGTACGAGTACAAAATGGGTGTATTTTTTTTACTAAGTGTTTGTTGTCCTCAAGATGCATAATTAACTTTTATTAAATTACTAAATAAGTAATAATATTTTAATTATTTGTATAGGAATATATTAAAAAACTAGAAAAAACATTTTTACACTAACTAATAGACATACATGTGTGGAGGTGCGGACAAATCATCAAAGCAAAAGTCTTTGCTCATAAGCAACAATGCATTTCACATTGCAATATTGAACATCTTCCGCAACTGGTGGATGTATGAGTTTCAAAGTTCCGATGTATGGGTATGGAACATGTACATTTTATTTACTAAGTGTTCTCTGTCCTGAAGATGTATACTTATGTTTTATTAAATTAATAATATTTTTTTATTAAATTAGTAAATAATTATTAATCATTTAATTATTTGTATAGGACTATATTAAAAAAATTTAAAAATCATTTTTACACCAACTAACAAACACACTTGTGCTGAGATATACATGTGCGGAGGTGCATAAGTTATATCTACGCAGACTATATGTATGTGTTGGAGATATATAATTAAATTTTATTAAATTAATTGTAATGTCCCTAGGCCGGCGACCCCGGCCGGGTAATGCTACCGAAGAAACCGTAACTTTTCCTTTACTGCTCTGATACCAATTTGTAATGTCCCTCGGTCAGCAACCCCGATCGGGTAACGCTACTGAAGAAACCTTAACTTTTCCTTTACCACTCTAATACTACTTCTTCAACATTCCTGGCCTTAAACAACAGGCCAAGCCATGTCACCAAGTAACTTTGTGGAAATAATCACATATGAAACTTAACCAGAAGATAGAGATAACATCTGGTATTCACACACATAAATATATATCTATCTAATGCAATTAAACATACATCAATACCCTACTCATAGACCTGCTCATATGGGAGCAACATTAACATATACATGCATTACTCATTAATTATAATCTAAATACAAATACACAACATACAACGAACATAGAATTGGTACTTATATTTTAATATATGAACACCAATTACATGCGTACCTTCCACGAACCTCCCAGCCTTAGACCACATTGCTCATCATGCTCAACAATGGGTCACCCCCAAGATGGGACTAAACTCCACCGGGAAAGGGAATTATAGGCTTGGAAAGCACAACAAGGAAGTTACACAAAACAACAGGAATGATCTTTTATCCCAGTAGCCACTTACTCCCACAAACCATAGACCCTCATTCTGCACACACCTGCTCCACCCTAGGAGGGTACACCTTCACTAATACAAGTCCATCGGCTATTACACCTCCCTTACCTTGGGCTTCAGTAATAGGCTAGAATGGAAGTCTCAAAGTATTGTAGTTGCTGTGAGACTCCCTCCAAGAGAACTCACCTCCCAATAAACTCTCTCACCTAAGAGAGTTGCTCACAGGCCTGACAACCCGCTTCTTCAATTCAAATCTTATGTCAATCAGACACAGGTGATGTCAACAACAAAATTCGGGTAACACACAGGTGAAGTCAACCACAGAAAATGGGTATGGACACCGAATATGATAGAAACCAAGCTTATCCAAAACTGTGTTGGCAACAACCACCAGCCGCTATGACACAACACAACTGTGGAAAAATACAAGTTTGTCTGGCTTCAGAGGAAATACGCAGGACAACTCCAGTGTCTGTAGGTTACACTAGCGCATGCATCAGTGGGGAGTATGGCTCTCTTCTAAGGTGGCTAACCTTGCGAGAGTGAAGACACAATGGTGAAATATAGTGACAGTCGTGAGAATCCTAAGACCGATGAGTGAGTGGTCCCCAAAGAGATGACTTTCCCACTTAAAACTACATGCACTAAGGTTGACACATGTCTCCTTGAAGCTGCATGAGCTCCACTTAACACTCATCCCCCTTTCCCCCAGGAAGTTAGGACAACATGGTTATATCAAAACTTAGCTTTTAGGTAATAATATTATAATATTATTCCTTTAGAGGTAAGTCCTCTAGCTTAGACCCCATTCCTAGATACTTAGTCCCTTTCACACATAGTGGATCTTAGTCCCCCATAACTCTTTCTTCATGGAGGGTCTACACACAACAGTGTAATTTTATTAATGATATGTGTGTATTTACATATACAAAATCAGGCTCAATGGCCTTAACATCTGGCTCACCATCCTAATAAACACATAAGTCTCTCAACTTATACCCACTCGTCTCACCAGCCTATAAGCATAATTACAATTCAGCATGGGCTTGGCCTTGGGGTGTTACAATCCCCTCCCCTTATTTTTGCATTGTCCTCAGTGCAACTCTTTACACAACACATCAATATTTCCAAAATGATAAAAAATATGTGGGTACTCTACCCCAATTGTGTCTGACAGAGACCCAAATTTTACCTCAAAGCTCTAGTTAACAACTGCTTCAATTGCTGGAAGCTTCTTTCACATTCTTCTATCCATTGAAATTTCTTCTCCTTCCTTTGCAAGGAAGTGATGGGGTGAATTATTCTCGAAACCATACAAGGAACCTTCTATAGTAGCCATCTAGACCCATGAAGGATCTGACTTTTGTTACATTTTTAGGTGTTGTCCACCCTTTAATGGCCTTAATCTTTTCAGGGTCCACAACTATCCCTTATTCCGATATGATATTCCCAAAATAGTGAATTCTGTTTTGATAAAACGATCACTTGCTCAATTTGGCATATAGTGGATGCTCTCTTAGCACTTGCAACACCATTCTCAAATAATGCTCATGCTCTTCTTCCGACTTGGAATATACAAGGATTTCCGAGCTAAGATTATTATGCATGATTTTGTTGATAATGGTTTATTAATGATTTTTTTATAAAATCTCTCATGATTTTAGCCTCCAAGATCTCTTCCAGATTGAAAAATTGATTTTCAATTTATAATCAAATATTCCAACTCAGAAATCCGCTAGAATAATTAGTGACCGTTTTGCGTTGGATGTTTCGGGCAACTGAAGAATAATGTTGAAAATCCGAGACATGGGTTTTGTGCAGAATAGACCAATTCAACTTCCCAATGAGTGGGTTTCCAAAAATTCACTCTGGATTGAGAGAACAAAAGTTTATTTGAAGACGATTTTCTCAGATTTTTCGTTGTAGTCATTTTCTAAATTCTTCCAATTGCAATGCTAGATTCTACTTGTTTCAGCTGATTGATGATGGAGAGATCTTCCAACTTTGATATTTTTTATTAATATTATGTAATCAATCCAAAATTATAATAGGACATCATTTTGTAATCCATTTAGCTGTAATTTCCATGTCCCCTCTGTGTATTTAAATGAAAACAGATTAAAGGGAGAGGGGGGGGGGGAGAATTATGGAATCGATGGAAAATTATTGAATTTGAGGAAAAGCTAAGAACTTCATTCTGGTGTAATTATTTCTCTCATATTTTTTAATGAAGGAAGATATCCATTGAGCTTTGCATATATTATTTGTAATTTGATTTGAATTATTTTCAAGGCCCAACTGACTCTTTGGCAAGTGGGCCCACTGCCCTGGAAGAGGTGATGCCTTGAACATCGAAAATAGTTTTGTTGTGTGCTTTTTTATTTGAATTTGAATTTATGTTCCTTAAAGAAAATTTCATTTTCTTCAGGTAATTTGTTGGCTACTATATTTTCCAGATTTGATATTTCCTGCAATTTCTAGATTTCATTTAATTTATTTCTCTAGATTAGCATTTGAATTCTATTGGGTGCAATAAGTTAAATTTCCAATTCAGCAAGGCGTTGTTTACTTTAGTGTTGATTCAAGTTGTGTGATTAAAAAAAGTCACCTTTCCTGTCACTTGATTTTTTCTTCTTGAATTTAGTATTAATATTTAAGTCTTGCATTTTATTTCTTGTTGAATGAGCTTGATAGTGTAGAACATGATCATGTAGTACTAGTGTTAGTCATGGATAGTTTATTGCATATATGTTGCATACAGCCTTGAAAGAAAAAGATGTTACTTGATTGATAATTAATGTACATGTGATTAGTTGTTTCTTTATTAAGCAATTAATTGTCCCCAACATTTTGGCATTGCTGTTGGGGAGGCAATCAAAATAGCACTACCACACTAATATCTAGTTGTAGATGCATTCTTGACTCCGAGAGGGTTGGATATCAAAGACAGAAGGTAAGAACCTACACATTCACCTTAGCTAACTTGTGGTGAGATCTTCCCACTGTAGGTAGTTTCAGTTCATATAGCATGCATGATTAAAATCAAGAACATTAAAGGTAGGAAATTGAACTTTTGATGCAAGCATTACCCATTCCACTAACCAATTGACATGAACATTAAATTTAGGAAATTGAAGGAGGAGCCTCAAAGTAACACATGAATAAACTATTCTATTTTAGAAATAAATGGCACACACTTCTACTTTTGAATTCCCTTTCATAGATCTAGAAGGAGTGACATAAATGCACATCATTTCCCCATCCGCTCTACCAAATTTTCATGGTTTGGAAAACGAATACCCCAATACATTCTTATTTGGGTTTGAAGTAATTTGTAGAGGATATGATTATTGTACTAATGCTCAAAGGTTGAAATTGTTTCCTCTTACTCTAAAAGGAGCAGTTCTTCGATGCTTTATGAGCCTTGGTGGAAACTGCATTCAAACATGAGAGGACATGAAGAATGTATTCTTGAAGAAGTATCAAGACTATTGCAAGACTAATGAAGATATTTTCAATATGATACAAGGGGAATATGAAATCTTGGAAGACTATGTGGAGCAATTTCAATATAACCTTCAAAAATCAAAGAACAAACATTTGACAAAAGATATCTTGAAAACGCTCCTACTCTGTAATGACCCTTTCCTTATTACTGTGAATAATTTCATAACTAATCCTAAACACTAGCTAAATTATGATTAATTATTTTATAACCTTAATTGATTACAAGTTATTAATTAATTATTTTGGATTATACTTAAGCTGAAATATGATTTAACTCCTTGATTAAGGGTTAATGAAGGTGTAATTATTAATGAGACATTAAATGATTTAGTATTAGACTAATGGATAGTGACTAATAAATTATTAAATAAAGTAATTA
>JASDQU010819658.1:36975-51719 GCA_032191745.1 Picea mariana | reverse complement strand
TGTAGGTCAACCTCATTCCTCCCCAATTCATACTTATTACTTACATGCATGCACTTTCTTAGTAATTCCATTCCACCACACCTAGGGAATGTCTCATCTACACAAGATTTTTTATAATTCGTACAACCCTATGGCATTGTACACACGATGCAATGAATAAAGTTTCTAGATGATGTTGATAGTAATATCACTGAGCACTATTGCACATGGATTTTATGCAATACACTTGTGTGTGTGTGTGTGTGTGTGATAATAATAACCATATTAACCATGTGCCATTTACAATAACATGTGTTACTTGTTTTGTTTATTCAAACATATGAAGACTTGCATTTCTCATAAAACATTTGGCCCAATTTATGTGTACTATGCTCATTTATGAATTTATTAGAAAAGAAAAATTTGTCATGTAAAGAAAGTGTTTAATGTGGGGTTCATAGTCCCTATAAAATATTCTCATTTTTAGTACACTTTTTTGGTTGGAAGAAGGCCTAGCGTTCTCATGCCAAAATGTTTGTACTAGTCCCTTAACTGCTCCAATTAAATTTATATCAAAATGAGGTAACCTACAAATGAAGGCCCACAAATCTGTTTGGCCACCTACGCCAAGTCTATTTCATCTAATATAATACTTTCAAAGGGTTTTTAAATTGCATTTAATGAGATGAGATGTTTGTTTGATGAAATGATGTTTTCGTGTGATCTTGCAAACAATTTATTATGATGAGATATGTTGCACTACATTATAGTCTTGAGAATGATTTTTCTTACCATTTTGATGAAAAACATCTACAAGGATTCTAAAAATATTATTATTTGTTTCTAAACATTTAACTGTTTTAATTCCTAAAATTCTCATAATAATAGTCAAACTCCTAGATTTTAACAATGAAAAAAATAATTGATATTTAATTGCATCATATTTTGATTCAAAATACTCTTTAATAATTTTGTATGATTGATAATGAATAGTTCTATTAGGTAACATACCTTCAAGTGATTCTAGACCATTTTCATCCACCTGAATGAATTTAGGAGTTCCTTAGTGCACACTGCTTAGTCTAAGTAGGGACGATGGAGTTGTATTTTGGCATTGATGACTCTCTGTTGTGGATTACAAAAATAGGAGTTCTTACCCCTTCAATAACTTGTGGGTTAATTTTGGGAGGAGAGTTTGTAGAATGTCTAAATATTGAACAAGAGGTTACACCACATGAACTTCTTCAATAGAGGGATATGCACTAGCTTCTTCTCTAATTTCATCCATTGTATAATCAGCTCCAAGAAAATTCATCATCGTTATCTCATCCACAACAACTTGTCTTGATGAAACAAACATTGGAGGTTCACTAGAGGTAGAATTGGATTGGCCTCTGCTAAAAGCCTATCTTTTCCCACAAATAACCTTTCCTTTTAACTTCGTGCAATGACCTTCTCAATGGGATACTCTTTCCTCGAAGAATTTCTTGATAAATCACATTTGTTCCATATGTTTAATGGATTTGCAATAAGAAATAGACAAAACAATTCCTTCCATTTACACAAAAAGACAAAAAATGTCTTCCAATTACGCAACAAGACAAAAAAATCCTTCCAATTAAATAACAAGACAAAAATTGCCTTCCAAATTTAAAACAAGATAAAAATTTCCTTCCAATTACACTAAAAGATAAAAATTACCTTCCAATTAAACAAAAAGACAACAATTTCCTTCCAATTACACAACTAGACAAAAATTTGCTTTCCAATTACACTAAAAAGCATAAAAAGTGTATTTTATTGCTATTTTTCATAGGACATGTCGGGTAATCTACAAGCATGAGAGTTTTTTTTATAGAGAACAAGGTTGGGCACCATTTTGTTCTTGTTTTCCATATCACAAAAGCATGCACATTTTTAAAAGCGCATGCACTCTTAAGACAATCATGAGCCAAAAATTGATGTGGTGTATACTTTTCATAACATTGTCTTTAAAAATTAGGGATATGGAAGGTGTGGAGGGGCTCGGGGGAAATTGAGGCATGGGGGCATAGGATTGAAAGTGGTTTTAGTACTAAGGTAGTGACTAGGGAACTAGGATGAAGGTATGTGGTGTGTAAGACCTTTGGGAAGAGTTATGGACATAGGTACATTAGGGCCCAAGTGTAGAGGGGGTTATGGGTTGAGTAGAGGTTGGAGGCTAGGGGTAGATAGGGATAGGGTCCAAGTGGAGGTAAGGGCCTAGGAAAAGAGGGGATTAGTAGTAAATAAAAGGTATGGGGCCAAGGGAATATGATCCTATGGTCTGAGTAAAAGAAGAAACATATGAGTAAATGGGGTTAAGGGTTCTATGGCATAGAGGGGAGGGGGAGATGTATTTGGGCACAAGGGGGTAGGGTGAAAGGGGAAAAGGGGGGGTATGTGAGAAGAGGTGAAGGGTGGATGGCTAGAAAATGTGGATTGGTGGGCATGAAGGAAAGGAGGGAGGATCCAAGGGGGGCGGTGATATAGGATGGAGAGGGAGGAGTAGAGGAGGTGAGGTAGAGTTAGATAAGAGAGGGGGATATGTGATACTAGGGGAGGTGGGCATGAGGGGGTGGAATGAGAGGGGAAAATAGAGAGGATATTAGAAGAGGTGAATGTTGTATGGTTAGTGAAGGGGGTGTGGTGGGAATGAATAAAAGGAGGGAGGATAAAAGGGGGAGGGGGTTCAAATATGAAGGGGGAGGAGCAGAGGATGTAAGGGAGGGATAGAGGGGAAGGGGGGATGTGGTCATCTAGGGAGATGATAATAGGAAAAGAACCAATGGTAGGGGAGGGGGAGTAGTGGGAATGAAGGGAAGGATGGAAAATCCATGAGAGATTTGGGATAGGAGATGATAAAAGAGGGAATGTGGATGGGCATGGGAGGAAAATGGAGAGGATGGAGACGAGAGGTATATAGATGAGACTAGGAGAGGTGGGCATGAGGGGGTGGGGTGAGAGGTGAAAAGGGGGAGGATGTGAGAAAATGTAAAGGGTATATGGGTAGGGGAGGTGGAGTGGTGGGCATGAAGAATAGGAGGGAGGAGCCAAGAGAGAGGGTGAGAAATATCAAGAGGAAGGTGGAGAGGAGGCAAGAGTGGGGAAAAGGGGAAGGGGGGATGTAGGAAGGTGGAGATGAGTGATAGAGGGAGTGGAGGGGATTAAGGATTTGTGAGAGGAGGTGATGATAAAGGGATGATGGATGGGTATGGGTGGCAAAGGAGGCGGGGCAAGAAGAGGGAGAGATATGTGAAAAAGGGGAGTTGGGCATGAGGGGTTGGAGAAAGAGAGGAAAAAGGGGAGGAGGTGAGAAGAAGAAAAGGGTTGATGGGTAGGAGAGGGTGCGTGGTAGGCGTAAATTAAAGGAATGAAAGGCCACCAAAGGGTTTGGGAGAGGGGGTGAGAAAAGAGATAAGGTGGATGGGTATGGGAGGAAAAGGAGGAGGGGGGGAGAAGAGTGGGAGATAGATGAGACCAAGACAGGTGGGAATGAGAGGGTGTGGAAATAGGGGAAATGGAGGAGGAGGTGAGAAGAGGTGAAGGGTGGATGGGTAGGGGAAGGGGAGTGGTGGGAATGAACGGTAAGAGGGAGAAGCCAAGGGGGAGGGTGAGGAGAAGAGGTAGGGGAGGGGTAGAGAAAATTATTATGGTACGTACCTTTAATTAATGTCTTTAGACATTAGGGATGGAGAAGGGAGATTATGTGTGCAAGGGCATGGGGGCCTAGGGTAGAATAGGGAACTAGGATGAAGGTGCATGGGTTATGGTCCCCCCAGAAATAAGTATGGTAATATGGATATGATGGCCCAAGTGTAGAGGGGGTTGGGGTAGGGTAGATTTGGGGGGCTAGAGAAAAATGGGGCTAGGTTCCAATTAGAGGTAGGGTCATAGGAACAAATGGGGCTAGTAGTTGACAAGAGGTAGGGGCATAATGATAGATAGGGATAGGGTATGAGAAGAGGTGGGAATGGAAGGTAAGAGCGGGATAGGGTTTCAATAGAGAGAAGGGCCCAACGGGTAAGTCACATAGGTGTAGAGATTGGTAGCTAGTAGTGGAAGAGATTCATGGGAAGGGGTCTGGGGGATAATATTTAAGGAGAATAAGAGACTCTTCTTGGGCCTAATGCTTAAGGGGCCTAAGCGGGTAGGTGTAAAATTTCCTAATGGTAGAGGTAAGGTTCCATGTGTGGAGGATATCAATGGTGGTAGATTCTTTGGGCCCAAGGATAAAGTGTGGGTCATTGGGCCCTAGGGGCATAGGTTCTAAGGATTTTTGGGTGTAAGGGGAAAACATACCAAGGGTAAAGGTAATTGTGTCGAGTAGAGGTTTGGGGGGGTGGGAGTATAGATGGATTTAGAGTCCATGCGATAGGTTCCAAGGGACTACTATTGGGGTAATAGTTGGTAGGTGAAGACCCAAGGGAAGATGGGGATGTAGTGAGGGTGGTACATAATATGTGGAAGAGGTAAAGGGTATTTGGAATCCATTAGTGAAGGATCCAAGGCTAGGGGGATATGGTCTATGGCGTTACTAGCCAAGGTTTGTAGTTGGGGATAGGGTTACGGATGAGGGGCTAAGGTTATGGGCCTACTGAATGTAGGGTCTCGGATGAAGATGCCCCAAACATAGGGGTAAATGGTGAAAATATTCCTATGGGAATAAATAGTTCCCTAAGATAGAAGGGATAGGGAAGGAATATGTCCCTAGGGAAGAGGGTCTAAGGGAAGAGGTGATGAGGTCCCAAGTCAAGGCTATGGCCCTAGCGTGAAGGTTGTCAGGGTAGAGGCCAGGGCACAATGGAAGAGGGCATTGTTGGCCCAAGGGAAGAAGGAGATGTAGGAAAAGGCAGGGTCCAAAGCGTGGATTGGAATAAAGGCTTACTTCAGCTAAGGTTTGGGTTTCCCCCCTTAATCATATGAAGGCCTTCATACACATAGCTAATGATCAAAACCTTGTGATAGAACTAACATCTTTCTTAGACGCCAAGGATACCCTTTAAAGGTAATGTAAGATTCTTTGAGGCATTATTCATGGATTTGAATGCCTCAAATTTTCTTTCGGACTTGATGCATGACCTTCTTCCCTAGATCATTTTGACGGGCACGATACACATACCTACTACACAAAGCCACCTAATGGCACTAAAATCCACATTCATAATCCAATGATACTCTCAAGAGGTCATGTGTCATTTTTCAAGGCATCCTTCTTGTCCCTAGATGGATTTAATCTTCCTTTAGTACCTAACATTCATGTTTCCTCTCTTGTCCATGTCCAGGGCCTTAAGATCCATACATACTACAAAAAAATGCTATTGGTACCTATATACCTAGTTAGAGGCAAATGATGCCTTTGATAGGTTATTTGTGGTAGTTCAAAGTGTTTGTCTTGGCCCTAGAATCCTATAATATTTATTTATGGCTTAGCTCTTGGGTTTCTTCCCTTAACCATATCCAAATTCCAAACACTCATACTTGATGTTCCAAAACTCATATTAGTGACTATGTCCATTGTCCATTAGGAGACCATGGAAACCATTGAAATATCCTTTTTGGTGGGTCAAAATGTTTTTTATCGACCTAGATACCTACAAGCTTCCTTTCACACTTTTTTGTTAGACTTTCCTTGTGAATGATTAGTGTGTGCACTCTTTTAATTCAATTCTTTTTGGGTAGTGATATCTATATTATTTTGTATAGAATACACAAATTTGTCTCAATGAAACTATAAACACATATAGAGTCAACTATGAAGATTTCATATATAGAGAGAGAGACACACGCACACATTTTTGCAAAGAAAAAAAAACTTTATATTCAAGAGTATTTTTCTTGACATGTATCAAAATCTTAAAATATATACATATTTTTTTCTTGCTATAACTCTTTATTTCCTTAACCATTTTTAAAATAAACTATATTGGAAAATCAATATCCACTAAAATAAGAGGGCCTTGTAATTTCAAATATAAAGTTAGTTTCATACTAAAAAAATATAAAATTTTAATTTTAATTTTTGAAAAAATAACCTTGCACAAAAACAATATTTTCTTAAAATTCTACAAATTTTTTAAGGAAATTCAATCAATTAGGTACTCAACATCTAAATGAACTAATATATATGCATTATATTTTGCATGAAAAATAACATACAATTATCACTTTAAGAAAAAATCAAATTTCACTTGGTCATACACAAATTTTGTAACTAAAAATTATATGTTGGGAAAGTTAATTCAATTTCTTACATTTAATATTTTTACTCCTATTCAAATTCATTGTGAAAGTACCTCTAATCATCCTTCCAAGTGGTTACACACCAATTATCTCAATTCCAAGAATCAAATTCTCTGGCCTTGTGAATAGGTAGACAATATCTCAAAGGTTTCATTTGAAAACTCAAAATGTGATGTATTTTTATCACCAATTATGGTGTTTCTTAAATACATATATTACGAAAACGAGCTAATTGATGTTGTGAAAAGTGAAGGGTGTGGAATCTTAAAGGGCTGGTTAGTGATAAAAGCTTTATCCATCCTGAAAAAGAACGAGAAAAGGTGATATTATGCACTGTATATTGTCTACCACATAAACCCTAAAGAGGAAGAAGTATCCACATAATCCCTAAGAAGGAGGAAACTCCAAGTTTAGTCACACTCATCCATTCTCTTTGAAATGGAAAAGTAAGGAATTTTCTTAAAGGAAACGCCTACTTTTTCCTATTCTTGACCTTCAAACCGAACCTTCACTGTTCTATATCTTTGGATTTGAGCAGTAGTCATTCTCCATGTTTATTCTCTTTGAATTTCCATGCTTTTCCCTTTGAATGTCTGCATACTTTGCAAACAAAAGTCCGACTGATCATGCGCTGCAGGCTTAAAGCGAAAAAAGCTCTGCCACTACTAAAACGTCCCATAATATTCCTCCACCACCGCCCACTTCAAAAGTGGTATCATAAAATCTGAATGGAATCTCGTGAGGTGATGCCTGATATCTCATATATATATATATATATATATCCCCTTAATCGATTATGAAATACATGCATCTTGTAGTATCGTTTAGGATKGTTTTAAAACCGCTATTATGAAAACTAGTCCTCTAATTATCTTTCAAAACMGCTATTGAAAGCTGCAGTTTTCTTAACCAAACACTGCACTCACTAAAACGTTAATTTCAACCAAAAGACCCTTTCTGTGTARTATCACTTTTACAGTCATTATTGGGAATCCTGTCTTCTGATAAAGCKCTGAAAACTTTGCACTGAAACTGCGCGGTTGCTGATTGTGAGCTGAAATTGCTTTTACTTGSAATTTCGACGTAAKTTCTTCCCATCGTTTTCAGGCACAACCTCAGAGAAAATGAATGGCAATTTGAGTCGGAGGCTTCGTGACAGAATCTGTGAATATCATGACTGGAAGTGGGCTCATCTCAAAGGCGAGCAAGAAATTGTTTTCCTTTACCTGCAACCCCTCGAAATATATGCCCACCTATAATCTGTTGGTACGATTGCAGCGATTCATATCCGCACGTTAATAACTAAACCTAATCTCAAATAACTAAATAAAAAATAATATTAATATTTAATAAATTTATTTATTTTATTAATATGTAGAAATATAGGTATATATTTTAATTTACTAACCATAAATCATATTATACATCTCAATGTCTCGTCTATAAACTTAACTTTTCATTATAATAATTTGATATCTTTTATTTTAAATTTTGTTGTGCTTCATATGCTTGAAGATAAGGTTATGTTGTTGAAGACTTGAAGCATGCTACTCACGTCCATTCCCTTGGGTCTTCACACTTTATGGGATTCTTGACCCCCAAAGGTGCACTTTTAATCAAATCAGCTTTTTCGTTTTATATAATCTTCAATGTGGATCTATGGCAACCATCCCCATATGACTATACTTTTGCGAGTAAAGCGTCTAGACTCCTGCACTTATAATGTTGAGAATGAACCTTATTGCACTTGTAATGTTAGAATGAAACTTATTATAGGTTTCGTAAGCAGTGTGTCAAAGGGGTCTCTTGTTATACAAACAAGCACTCTAGTTATATGAGTAAATGATTATTGTTAGTTTTACAAGTTTACATGGAAACAATGTTTAGTTAGATCTTTTTTGGTTGAAATGACATGCCCTCTAGTTATGAGTTGACAATCATAATTTGAGTTTTTTATGAATTTGAATGAAATGCAAATAACTAAATCTTAATTAAATGAGTTTTAGAACAAAGTTTGAAAATGTAATTGATAGGTGAGTGCAAGCTAATGATGGTCTCTCATGACTTATTAGTGACAATGAAAACATCCAAAAACAACAATCTATTAACTTAGAGGGATGGTTTGAAGTACTTTCACAATGAATTTGAATATCCTGTAAAAGATGAAATGTAAAAAATTGAATTAGCTTTCACAATGTATAATTTATATTTATAGAATTTTTGTGTGAATATGTGAAATTCAAGTTTTTCTAATAGTGGTATGTTATTTTTATGCAAAATAGAATGCATATGTTCCTATTAATGCAGGTGTTAACTACCTAAATTATGGGGAAAAAGTTGTACAATTGTAGAGAATGCGCACGACTAATTTTCCAAAATTTGTATTGTTATTTTTTTTCTTTTAATTCTAAGCACCATGTACAGGTTGTGTGGAATTAGACATGGTTGAGAGAGGAAAATTGAACCATAGGACCTAAAGTATACATCCAGGTGCATCCAACTCGAAGAACAACACCTCAAACCACAACATGTAATTTCTTGAGAGTATCACCTCCTTCTTAGTTGGGATATGGGTACTATTAGAAGGTTTTGAGCTCTAGGTTTGAGTCTTGTTTCCTTGACAATGGTTGGGGGAGGATATTCAAGCCTCAAGCCCTAAACATAGGTTATAAGTTTGAAGGGACATGAATGAGGACTTCAACCACTACATAGAAATTTTGTATGGGATGCTTTTCCTTTAAGAGAGGATGTGGGCTCCATTATAAGGTTTTTAGCACTAGGTTTGGGTCACAATACCTTGAACAAGATTGGTGGAGGAAACCATAGCCTTAAGTGCTAAAGAAATATTTTAGGCATCTAAGGCTAAGAATGTCACCTCAAACATGGGTCTCAAGACCCTAGACATGGTTAGGAGAGGAAACATGAACCTTATTCCCTAAAGGAAGCTTCTATCCATCTGGGGCCAAGAAGGATGCCTTGAAAAAACACATATGGCCTCCTAAGGGTATCTTTGTCTTATGATTGGGGATTTCGGTGCCACTAGGTGGTTTTGAGGAGTAGGTATCTGTCTTAGGGCCCTAGAAACAATCTAGGGAAGAAGACCATGCCTTAAGTCCTAAAGAAAACTCTGAGGCGTCTACAACCATGAACAATTACTCAAAGCACCACACATGACCTATGGAGGATATCATTTGCCTCTAAGAAAGAATGTTAGTTCCCTCAAAAGGTTTTTAGCATTAGATATGGGTCTCAAGGCCTTGATATTTTTGAGGGGGGGAACCTAAGCCTTAGTCAAAGTATAAATATTTTAGGGATCTAGGGGAAAACACGATGCATCAAACCACCACACTTAGCCTGTGAAGGTTTTAAGTGGCTTCTAATGCTTAATGGTCATGAATGACATGCCAAACCTTCATATATGACCTCTTGAGGGGATATTTGACCTTCAAGTGGGGATATGGGAATAATTAGTGTAAGGTCCCACCTTACTTACCCACAACACATAAGAAGATAAACTCAATATAGGTATAGTTTTTTTTTTTTAAGCTCTCCAAATTAATTCATCTATCATGTAATTATAATTGTTTTTATAATTATGTAGCTATGTACATAAACACACACTCTTAAACCATTACGAAATCTATTCTAAGTAATCATGAACATATTGTTTCCTACAAGCATGCAAATAATATTTTGTAGCATTCAACTTTAATTAGAAATATACAAATACAAATGTATTTTATCTTCATCATAAAAATAATTGGATTTTTGAAATCAAGAGTAGAGATCAAACTTAGAAATCTACAACCAAGAGGTACATAGTCAAAAATTCATATGCATCCAAGATGCAACTATTGAGGCATTTAAACACTTGCATACATACAAATTTTACAACTATTGAGGAACTTAATCAATCCTTGTGTATACCTACAAAATTTTCAACCATAACATATAAGTGTTGAATATGTGTTATATTCTTTGCACGACTAGAACTAGTGTCTCTGTTGTATTGGACGCGCAGGGGGGTAAAATGGGGGTGTAGCATCCCCTTCCTGAGGATTCACAAGAGGCTGGAGCCCCCCCTGTCTGGGGGGTTTGTAGGGGGGGCGGGAGCCCCCAAATTTTTTTTCATCGATTTTCGTGTCCATTTTTGGGTGGTTTTTCGGCACATGGTTTTTCGCCGATGGTTTTCTATTTCTTGTTAAGGAATTAGGGTTGTTGACTAATCCAATTCATTGGATTAGGGTGTTGGATTCTGCTCACTCTTATATGTATATTATATTGTAAAAAATGTATGTTGTGAATGAATATAGAATATGTTGGTTTTCCTATTTTGGGATTCCATTGGAAAAATATTTGTGTAATGTGTGTGTTTGCTATTATATCTTTTTTGTTCTTTTATTAAAATTTTGTTTGCAGTAAAATACTATACAAGGTTAAAATATACAATAAGTCTGACATACATAATCCACAATACCAAACAGTTAATGGATCTCATCTACCCATCTAAATCTATTTCTGATGTTTTTGCTTCCTTTTATAGCTTTCTCTACTTAGGAGCTTTGTCTATTTATCTCTACTCCACTCATTCTACTAAAAAACTATCTTGCATGCTTCTGGCACCTTCCTGACAGTCCACATAGCCTTTTGGAATCAAGGCAATCTTAATTGCCTCTCCATCTCATCTTGTTTCAGCTCCATGATCATTTGTGTTATTGGTCGTAATCATTCGAGAAGATTTCTCGATGCTTCCTTTCTTAATTCTAGCATCTAGCTTCTTGATTTTCGACGCTTACTGACAAAACTTGGACCGAAAAGCATATTTCGTATCTTGGACTTGGCATGCAATATCAACACTCGATATGTCGTGCACTCATTTCCCTTCTCTACGCATTTAGCTTAAGCGTGCGAAAAAACTAGAATGGGCGCACAACAAACTTGGAATGAGTTCACACAAATTCATTTGTGCGTGCATGTGAGATTAACCCAAAAATTTGGGTGCCAACATAATATTAGAATAAGCTAATTAGATAATCAGTAACCAAAGAATTCAATTGGCATACCCTTTTCTTATATGGTTTGTCTTATTGCAGCTTGTGTTTCTTTATTAATGTTTTTTCCCATCATCTAATAAGATGGAGATGCACTCTATTAGAATAAAATATACTATGTATTTGATTAGTGTGGGCCATCATAATTAAAATACATGGACATTATGATGGAAATCAATAAACAAAATGCATTAGGTTACCAATGAATGTGATATCAATGGAAAATAACATTAATGTAATCACATTATTAATTAAAATTTTAATATCAAATAATCGTGATTATAATTTTGTGATTACTCAATGCATTCGAAGCCTATGAATAATAGTCTTGCGCATAGATATTTATCATCCTTTTTCACAAAGAAGGACACTACCTTGTTAATATGAAGCAAAAAAAATGCTCACCATAAGAAAACCATCAAAAATAAGATCATTGAAGGAATCACTCAACTCAAATCAATTCTCCAAGCCACATGAAGTGTCCAAATAACATACAACAAGTTCATCACCAAGAGACAAATTATTCAATCTTAATCCTTGAGGAAAAACTGAATCGATGAGAAAAATTATAGAAAGAAATCAAAGAAACTTAGTGCATCCAATGGGGCCAATAACATGGGGCTCAATCCTCACTAAGTATTGAAGATCAAAACAAGTAAAAATAATTTTAAAAAATGGGCATCCTGAATCCCTATGGCTCATGTCTCTTACAATAGGGAATATGAGAAAGGGGAAAGTTCCACTTTCTCTTGGAAAATTGGCCCTCCAAGATAGTCACTCCACAAACAAATGGAAATTGGCAATAACCCACAAAAGGAAGGAGGTGTAAATGAAAGGGAAAATAATAAAACCCAATACCTTTTAGGTCTACAAATCATATACCAAAAATTGAAACTATAAAGAAAGAAAACCTCAACAATATAAAAACAAAAATAGAACACAAATTAAAACCATTGATCATCCTATTCATCAATGAAGTAACCTACAATATTTAAATTTGAAACTAGGTGGAAAGGATAACAATCATTCATCCCAACCACCCAAACTACATCCAATGGACAATGTGACACACCCACTATCGTAATTTAAAAAAAAAATTTGGTTAATCTCCCACAAATGAGAAATCCCCAGAAACCTGCATTTGCGAAATGCCAATCCCTAGTTCAATATCGAGATTCGGGGTTTCGGAGGTTGCGGTGTCGAGGGTCCCTGTCCTCTCGAATCCCTGATCGTCGATGGAACAAATTTCTGATGCGCCCCTTGGTTGCCTCAGCCCCGCTTGGCTAAGCCTTTGGTCATACGACCGGTTTCTATATGACCGCAGCCGTATAACCTCCCATCAGGGTTTCGGCATTTGCGACAATGCAAAACACATGTCCCCGGGACTCGGGATTTCCCGATGGGCCAAACGCCGATGGTTTCCGATGGTTTCCACCTGTCCCACAAAGGGACGACTGTGATTGTGTTGGGAAATCGCGTATCGCGATTCCCTTGTGCAAGAGTTTCACGACTCCGAAAACTATGATATGCCGAACCCCGACTCTCTGGGATCTCTCGCCACGCGTCCTCGCCTATGAACGGTTCAAAACTCCCGTCGGGATATCGCGGATCAGGAATTCTCGATGCATAAACCGCTTGTCGTCGGGATCCCTGATTCTCCGATGAACAGACTTCGACGGTGCCCGATCCTTTGCCACCTATCCTTGCAGATGGATGGACCAGATTTACTCTCGGGGTTTCGAGACTTACGATGTCCTAAACTCCTTGTCCTCAGGAACTCCGATTTCCCGATCTGCGACTTTCGTCCGATCCCTGACACCTATCCCGTGTGAATGGACGGCTCAGATCTCGTCGGGGTTTTCACTTGGGTTTTCCCCGATCACTTGTCCACGGAAATGTCGATTTCCCGATGGCTAATACTTCGACCCACTCCGGATCTCTGACACTTGTCCCTCAAATGGACGATTCAGATTGTATCGAAAAATCGCGTATCGCGATTCCTTTGTGCACAAGTTGCATGACTCCGGAAATCCCGATACCCTGAACTCTGACTCTCCAGGATCCTCTGTTGCGTGTCCCTACTGTTGGATGGCTCAGATCCTATCGGGAAATCGCGTATCGCGATTTCATTATGTATGAGTCTTTTGTTTCCGGAAACCCCGATTTCCCGATCCCCGACTTTACGGGATCTCCTGACACATGTCCTGCACAATGGACGGTCCAGATCTGATCGGAAAATCGCGTATCGCGATTTCAATATGTAACGGTTCTATACTCCCCAAATCTCCGATGGTAAAAATCCCGATGCCTCCCAAACGCTGACACGTGTCCTGCCGAGATCAACGGCTAGGATCCGTTCTCGGGATTTCGAGGACCATAAGGTCTCGATTCTCAGACTCAACAAAACCCCGATGACCCTGTTGTCCCGATAACTTCTCCAAGATGTTGACACATGTCCTTCCGAGATCAACGGCTAGGACTCTTCCTCTTCACACTAGAGTTTAACTCCGACGCATCTTCTCGAGATCTGACGGTTGTCGGGACTATGATCTAAGATCCGACGGTCCAGATCATTTCCTCGCATGACTACCTCTGCGCTTAACCCCTGCGCCGCTTCTCCAGATCTAACGGCTGACGGGTAATTGGACCGAGATCTAACGGTCTAGATTCGTTCTTTTGGGTCTTAGAGTTTACGATCCCAATTTCTCGTTGCTCACGATGATAGAGGACAAAGGGTCAAGGTATGTAACGCCTTCGTTACTTCCGTCAATCTAATGGTCGTGAGTGACTATGGGTCCTCCAACGAGATCTCATCCGTCGACTTATTTCATCTCACAACACTACTATCCTGGAACCTTAACAGGATCGTTCCTCTTCGTACAGGGTTAATAAGGCCTGTGCGTTCAAATCCTTATTCTGGGTTCTTGGTGAACCTTTCCGAGGAGGGAATCTCTATGAATATATCCTTACTGGGGCATTCCCGGAAGTAGATAAAGGGAGACAGCTTCCCGAGAGCGTCTAGTCATGATTAGATTCAGTTATCAATGTAAGTCAAGCACGGTTTCCTTGGTGTTAAGCATATATCAACTCATTCATATCAAGCACTACACGGTCATTCTCATGCCGAAATCATTTATAATTTCACAAGCTCTATGAGCTAACATCTACTCCATATTAACAATAGTTGTACAGACAATTCCATCACAGGAAACATTTACAATTCCACAAGCCCATGAACATATGTGACATCATATAAATTTCAAAGTGCAGTATAAGAAAAACACTTATCAGAGATAACTTCAGCAATAGAAGCAACTGCTGAGAGGGGTGCTCGTTTCCTCCCAGCCGTAGGCGTAGTGACTCCTAATGGATTTACCACTAGCCACCCCCGAGCTGAGACCACGATGTCCTGAGACCTGCGTCTCTCTGTCAACCAGCGTCCAAGAGCGAAGG
>JASDQU010819657.1:21406-35201 GCA_032191745.1 Picea mariana | reverse complement strand
AGGGGGTTAATAAATTATATTGTAAATTAAAGCTTACATATTCGGGAAGGGATAGGACATTAAATATAGGATAAAATAATAAATAAACGGATAAGGGGACATGAATAATAAGATAAAGCATTAATAATCGGATAGGGTAATGAATGTGGAGATAAGGTAATAAATGAGGAGGAAGAGCGGTGAAGGAGGGATATGAGGGGGAAGGTTTACAGAGGAGAGGGGGGAATTTCTACGGATTATTTTCTTTGGGGGCTCTCTTGGATTTGCAGAGAGGAGAGTTGAGTTCTGGAGTCAGAAGCTTAAGTACAGGGGCACCGGTTTGCTGGAGGTTTTGGGCACGGGGGCCAGGATATCCATATGATATCCTGGAGCTAGGTAGTTGTCCTAGTTGGCAGGGAGGATAGTAGGTTTGGGCAGTGTTGGTCAGTGCATCAGGCAACCAGAAGGCAACAGCAAGGCAGCAAGGCGAATTAGCATCAGACCCAGGTAATTTAAATTGTGTATTTGTTTTATTTTGCTATAAAATTTTATTAATTGTTGATAAATTTATATGCGAATGTGCTCAAAATAAGGAATATTTGAATTTTTTTACTGTTTTGCTCAATAAAAAGAAATTAGTGAATTTTCTGAAATTAATACTGTTACATTTCATGTAATTACTTGACGTAAAATCTATTCAGCCCCTACAGGCAACACTTACCTCCTGAAATTTTTTCCCTCTACTACAACAAGAGATCTCACACTTTTTTAGTGACTTTAATGTGAGTATAAAGAGAAAGAATTGTTTCCTGAGTATACTCTTCCAATCTACCACAAACATATCTACTGTTGTAATTTCCTTATTTGCATAAAAAAATTGTGCTCATATTGTATTATTGGGCTTCCATACGAAATAATTGTCTTATTACTTCACTTTGACCAATTTTAATTCTTAGATAATGTTTCCTTTGAATGAATGATTTGTAGAATGACTATATTTTACAATTGTAATTCAAAAAAAAATAATGAAGATCCACCATCAATACCATCGATTCCATTTTTTATTGGAATGGTGCTCTGATATTTTGTCCATGACACAAATTGACCGCAAGACCGCTTCAATACAGATTCATGTGCTTTTGTTATGAATGATCTCCTATAGGAAAGTACTATCATACACACATCCCAAAAATTGTTGTTAATAAATTCCCTATGTTGTTAGAAATGTGCCCTAAATAACATTCAAATTGTTGCACCGTCTCCTACTTGTTTATAAATGTGCTCTAAATAATCTTCAAATTGTTGCACCGTCGCCTATTTGTTTATCTCCATAGTTTCCTTATGACTATTCATAAATTTTAAACTACATAAAATTGGAAATTAATTGGTCGCAGATAGGTTCAAGAGTAGATTTGGAGGTACAGGTTGCTATTATAAAATATTTTGTTCTTTCATTGGTTCTTCTTATGCTGTAAATTCTAGACAAATAAGCTCTCTTTCTGGAAACTCCATATTCTTTTTTTCTTCCCCAATGTGTTGGAATTTATGTGTTTGAATTTTAGTTTGACCTCTTTTTCATAACATCCCTGTTTGGTCTTCTCCACATCTTACAGGTTCTTAATATTCATTGAACACTAGGTTCTTCAGGGTCTTGTTGCTAAATTCCAGTCACAGACTAATCAAACATAGATATCAGAGTGAACATTTGATTTTTATTAATAAAAAATATTCAAGATTCAAAATTCAAATTACGCAACCTTCCCATCGCTTCCTATACATAAAATATTTGTATTTGAAATTACATTAGTCACAGTTTATAAAACCATCATTTCCTTTGATTTCAGTTTCCAATATATATTTTAAGTTCACAAACTATCCATGGATAGATATCCTAGGACTATTTATTTTTCCTCGGTGCAAGTGTACTGAGTGTTCTCTATAGTTTAATGTAGCCTCCTTTGATGTCATTAAGGAATATTCTTACATATTGGATCTTCTAGTTGATTATTCTCAGTGATTTCATGACATGCTAGTGCATGAAATCATTGGACCTATACAAAATATGGAACTCCAATCTCCTCTCGTTGTTGACTACTACTTTTAATGCACTGGAAATTTGCTTTGAATGTAATTTTGATTGTCTTCTCTCGACACCCTCATTTGATCTTCTTGCCATATGGAAGGTACTGAATCATCCTCTAGATTTCTAGAATATGATCCATGTGTTGTATTCCATATGTGCTTTGTTCTACCATGAGATCCATCAACGGTTATAGGTTTCTGGAATTCTTGTTGCTATGGGGTGAAATCCCCCTAGTCGGGGTCTAATGACTAGGCAGAGTGATGACTCCTTAAAATACATAAACTGACCTATTCTTACCCAATCTCACAAACCATAGTGATTGATTCTAAACAAGGGAAACATGAAAAATATGAAGAATGACACCTTGTATCCTTTCGTTCATAGTAGATCCTCTTTATCCACTATTTGCTCCTAAGTTGCAAATATCCTCCCAAATTTGACCTGAAACAACACAAAAATCAATCTATAAGAGAAATATGCACTCATTATTAACATAAACATGTACTAATTCTCATGAAATAAGATATAAACATTAAAAATTATTCACAAGAACATAGACACGTGAATTGGGAAATGAAATATCTCTTTTATTGATAACATATAAGGAAGATTACAACTAGAATCTTTGATGTCGACACCACTCCATGAACCTGGCCTGGGTTCCTCCAATAAGACTCCAAGTGCATTAATCCCACGATCACTATAAAATCCTCACAATCATCATGAAAAACTAAGGGGTTTGATGGATTTCATAAAGAGGATGAGAGAATGAGATTGTTGAGGATGGATACTCAGAACTGGATGCATAAGCTCAGAGACAAAGAAGGATAAATTTGGGAAGAGCTTCTTTGCTTCTTTAAGAGTTATTTCAAATGACCTCCCTAGGGCCCTTTTTATATGGAAATTAGATGGTTATTCAGTTGTGAGAATGGATATAGGAGGTAAGAATGGTTATGCAACCCAAAATAGCTCGTAAACCCCACGGGAGGATGCATAATTTTTAATTTTTTGCAACTTTTGTGAGTCTATGCGGGTTGTCTATGTATCAAGTAGTGTACATACGTGTGATTTCTATGTATAAGGTAGAGTACGTACGCAGGCTTCCCAGGTATCAGGTAGAGTACATATTTAAAAATGGAGTTTTTAAGAAGGAAACTCAGTGAAAGTGATTTGCAAGTGTGTATATGGATGGGACATGATAAAAAAAATGCATAGTGGTGGAATTTTGGACTATAACAAATGCCCCCTGATGTGTGAGGTCAGAAGAGAAACTGATGGCCAAAATAAATTACAATATCTTAGGTAAAGCACTGAGTAAAGTGAACCCAAATGAGTGTTTGTGAGCATGTCATATGCAATAAGATCAATCTCTTTGAGGCGGCCATACCCATGATTGGTTCTAAATAAACATGGTTGCCAATAAAGTACATCGCAGATCCATGTCATATATATAGAATAATCATAACCACATTAAATATATATAGTGGATCCATGTCAACAAGGATCGTAGCCACAAACAATACACAGTGGAGCTACATCTCAAAATCATCGAAAGATATAAGAGTACAATAACATGTACAAGTTGATCGTCAAGAAGTATCAATGTTTGTAGCTAGACATGATAGCTTCATAACTCGAGAAATAACTTCAAGATCTTCAAAACTCAAGTAGGAGTATAATAAGAGTGTAAGACTCACTACCCTGATGTCTTTGACAAGTCGTCATGAAAATACTGGAGGATCTTGAACATCAGGCATGGAACTTCATTGATTATGAATGTGGACTTGATAGGACTCTTAAGATGGCTAACTTGTGAAGGTCAATAGACTGACTGGAGAATGGTTGACTCCAGTTGTAAATATTCCCTTGGACAAAATAACGACATATAAAGTGACTCAGGAAGCATGTTATTGACATAAGTCTGTGACACAAGAGGCATCATAAACTCTCCATATGTTTGGAAGAGTAACCAGACGGAGGAGGACACAACTCTATGTAAAGAGAACAACTTCCTAAGTTCATGCTAAATCCAAAAACTGATTAATAGACTCAAGGATGTGCTTCATCCAAGGGTGAAAAGATTGTTGCCAATAAAACGAGAACGTATCCCTTCCCCTTTTTTTGGAATATTTGATTTTTTTGTATTTTTCGTATACTTAATGAACTTGAAAAAGAATAAAATAATGCTATGTTATAGAGGAGGAACGAGTGTCAAAGAAGGAAAACTAGTTCCAAGTGCATGGAACATACTAATTCTCAGAGAAAGGAGACATGTGCAGGATAAAGACACTCGGGGAAACTCCTCAATGGATCAGGGTATCAGATTGCAAAGGAAAAAACGTTGCAAGGATTGCACCTAAGGAATGCTCTAAAGTTTTATGAATTGTGAAATGAAGTTGAAATTAGGCCAAAGATTCAAGATTCATAAATACAACGTGATTACATATTGACACAAATAATGAGGATATTCCTTCAATGTAAAGTTTTACACGCCCAAAGACGGTAAGCTAGTCAATTTTTTACATTTAAATAGCTTGAAAAACACTAAAAGAAGACTCCAAAGTGGTATTTTCCATACATTTAGACTCTCAAAACCGAAAAAGGATAAAACAATACATGGGAATACTCTCTCGATGAGATGTGTCTCCCAAGGCGTACCTTTGTCCTAATTAATCTATTGGATGGAAAAAGGGGTAAAATTATATCAAATAGATGTTGTTTTTGGACCCAATAATGAGTGTGAAGAAACAAGGTCACTCGACGAGATTTTCTTGTTTAGGAAGTCTGAAAATGGATTAAATAAGACTCTAGGGTTTTCCTTTTTCATAAATAAACTCCAAGGCCAGAAAAATAGATAAACCAAAACCAGGGAGAATGGCCCTTTTCATAAATTTAGTCCCTCAGGCCCAAAAAAGGGATAAATGTATACCTGATAATACTCTCCTAGAGAACAGTAGCTCCTAGGGTATACCTTTTTCATAAATTATCCATCCGAACCGAAAAACGGGTAAATTATCGTCGTATAGATGTTCCTTCAGGTTTAATTTTGGCAAGCATGAAGAGAAACAAGATCGCTCGACAATCTTTTCAATTTTAGGGAGTCTGAAAAGAGATTAAAGAATACTCCAAGGGGGATCATTTTCATATGTAATATAAAAGAGGACGAAAAGGATAAATAATCTCTCACTAAATATCTCTTTCATAGTTTAAGTGAGCTTGAAATAAGACAAATCATTCTCTAGGGGAGTCCCATGGGTATAGGCCAGAAAAAATGATGAAGAAGAAGGATGAAGCTTTAACACAAAGTCATGGCGGGACTAAATAGGGATCTTGTGCCTATGAAGTACTTCACCATGGGCACCAAATGGAAAAAAAGTCTCTAACTGGGATTCCCATGGAAGGAAGGCTCTAACACATAAATTACGACACACTTATCAACAAGGAAGGTTAGTGTCACAATTCAGTGGGTTTGATCCTAAGGCCAAATGAACTAGGAAACGGATAATGAAAAAATACAAGTAGGGAAAAATATAACCTATATGCCAGTTTGAGGTCAATGCATGTAAGAACGAATCGATACAATGAACAAATGTTAAAGAAAAATGTCTCCAAGATCCTGCATATAAAGCCAATAAAAATCATTCAGAAGTTAATATATCCAATATAGATAGAAAATTTGGAAAATAAGAGGTGATACTGAATACAAAACTTGAAAACAAAAAACTTGGACCGTAGAATATGGTAAAAGGTACCACAAAACCTTACGAATCATGCATGTCACTAGTTGAGGTAGAGCCTACTACTAGGCTCTCACCAAGAGTCTCTTTGATAGTCAACATGGAAAGTCTCCCAAAAGGGAAGAAAACACAAACCACAATGTAAGTCTTCCCACAGTATACAATCCATAGTCATGGCTTCAAGGATATCCTCATTTTGAAGGCAATTCAATATCCGAGAAATCATGCAAACGAGGAGGGTCAATAGTCTCAAAGGGTGAAGCAAATTGACCATATTCCATATGACGATGGAGGTTCTGGCCAATACTAACAGAGTCTATTAACAAAGAATCACAAGAACAAGGGCTTGAGGATCTACAAAAAGTGAGATCATACTCGAAATGAAATTCATTATCACTCAGAACAAGAGGGGGAAGTAAGGGCTCCCATGCCCCCATTAGATAAAAAACTGATCAATTGTTGAGATTGTTGGCACATGCCATTTTTTGGAAAATCCAAGAAGTTTTGAAGGAATCAAAGTAGCACCAGAAAATAGGGGAGTGCACTGGAAATAGAAGAAAAGTAGCACCAGAAAAAGAGGAAAAACCCACGTTGAGAAAAGCAGTTACAAAGTGGACAAACTACTGTGGAGCAGTTGAAAAGTGGACAAGCATCGACTTGGAGCAATAGTTGGATTGAGGACCAACCATGAACGAGTTACCTGGAAAGTGGACAAACCTAATCCTATTAGGGTTAGGGTTTTTGTAAGGGCTTTGTCCCGGTTTTGTATAAGTAGAATGTATTAGGACCATGAAAGGGTTGGAATCTTGGGATTTTTTGAGTGTGTAGGTATTGTCAAAATTGTAGTGAATATTCTTGTCAGTAAGAGGTATGGCGAAGATACAGTGGTGATCTGTGGATATCGGGTGTAATAAATAAAGGATTGTATAGTGCCCAACACTACATTTTTACATGGAGATGAATAAAGAGCCCAACAACAAATATTTGTGAATGTAACCCCATGGGGGTTGAACCATGGTATATCTGTGTTTTTTATGTGATTGTATGCATTATTTTTTATCGCATTAATTTGATAATTTTTTATGATTAATATGATATATGATAAACAATTGAACACTGTGCATTAAGGATAAGCTAATGGAACCTAAAGAATAGCACTAAATAAATGAATGTTATAGCTAGTAGTTAGATCAGAATATTGGGTTATAGTAGATGAATCTATATAACTAAATGCATGCTATTATAATGAATATTGGAAGTTCTATTGGATTATTAGTGGTAATGGTCCAGACTAGGATCTAATGGGAGTTCAGAGACTGGAAGTGAGTAGATCCATTTCCCCTGAGAGAGAAATACGCATCCCATCCCAAGATTGCAGACATATGAGCCCTGCGGCCACCCATAGAATCCATCTCGGGTGAGACTACACGGTGCACTTGGTGTGTCATGTTTCCTTATGGTATCAATAAGGGTCGATGGTAGAAGGGTTTGTTTGTAATCCTATAGTTAGAACCTGAGTCATCCCAAGTAACCCAACAATGGTTATGTTGTTGGTTGGAACTCAGAAGATAGATTGGGAGGGATGTATCACGCAATATAGCACAAAGTTTTAAGAAAGGGGATGTTTGTAGGTTGGAATCCCACGAAAGAAGAGATTGAAATATGGTTGATAGTTTAGGAACTAGAGTTTTCTCACAAAGATAATAGAAGCTCTAGGTTTAAGCCATGACAATATCTGGAAAGATACGTATTCAATGAGATACACAAAATTTTCTTTAGTGAGTTTCCCACGCTATTGTAGGAGTGGATAACCCAATTGAAAGATACCCATCCAATGAATAGGGTTAGATCAGTGGAGTGGACAGAAGAAAGTATCGCGCAGTTGAAAAGGGTAAATAACAAATTCACGCGCGTAATAGATATTTGGCTAAACAGTATTGTAGTGGGGCATATCACTGAGTTTGTGGTAGATACATCGAAGTCTTACAGTGTAGCAGAGAATGATTTTCTGAAGGGCCCAAGGGTAAGGTACATCAGTTCATTGTACACTTCGATTAAGAGATTATTGCATGATAAAGGGGTATTAACTATGGAATCAAACAGCTAAAATACCATGCGTGCCTGGGGGAGTTAGGGGAAACATTGAGGAAGGTATGAGATGGAGGGGTAGATGGATATAGAAGAGAGAAGCAAAGAGAAAGATCTCATTATGATGGATCAATAAGAGATCTAGGAAATTATGCATAAGGAAGGAACGACGTGCAGTGGAAGACCCTACCAGTATAAGCTAAATAGTAAGAAAAGAGCAGTAGCTGAGAGGGAAGAATTTGAGAGTGATGAAGAAGAGGTAGTGGATCTCCATGTTGTGAATAACATTGAAGAAATATTGCGCACCACATATGAAATAAATACTAGAGGAGCAATATCTAATGAGGAAGCAGATACCCCTATCCAGATCTAAATCAGTGTAGAACCTACAACCCCATGTACGATTAACACATCAGCAAAGAAAGAGTTGTTTAGAGAACAAGTGATTGACGATCAAAAGAAGCTAGGAGATCAAAATATAAGTGAGGGTACAAGTGGAATTACCAGTATCAATATAGGTATTGGTACAAGTGGAAGTAACAGTAGCAATACCATTGGAAGTTCAAGTCCAAAAATCAGTACACATGTGGAGCAGGTACAACACGTTCAACAATGGCATGCGTAGATCCAACGATAAGATTACTATAGTTTCATGGGGATGGATCGGAATATCCAGAGAAGCACCTATACATGTGTGAGTGAATATGGGAAGCAAAAAGATTCGTTGATGAGGCAGAAAAAGTAGTTCAATTAGAAATAACATTCATAAATCATGCACTAGATTGGTATATGAATCTAGCAGTAAACAATCCACATGGTGCACCGGGAACAGTAGCAGAAATCAAGCAAGAACTGATCACGGAGTTTCAGAGGCTGAAATCAGAGGATTAGTTTATGAATGAGATGATTGAGGTTAGACAAAAACCAGAATAATATGTATGGGACATTGATCAGAAGTTCAAGACATTGAAAGGTAAACTAAAGTATCCCATTTCAGACATGCAACACAGAGAGTTGTTTATAAACTCCCTACTACCAAAATTCAAATATCCACTGAGACAACAAAAATTCCAAACCTAGGAAGAGGCACTACAGGTAGCAATGTAGTTAGAAGAGAATTAGTATAAGCAGTCAGATCCATCTATAGAGGAGCTGAAGGAAGATCTGAAGAACTTAACAGTGCAATTAAACCAAAATAAGAATAGGGAGAAAAGAGAAGCAGTGTGTTGTAACTTGTGCATATTAGAGGGAAATCATAAGAATGCGTGTTCGACATTTTCATAGTATCTAGGAGTAGGAATACCAAATCCATTTTCTAAAGAAGGACCTTGGTGTGAAATATGCAAGACACATGGGCATGATCCTTATCATTGTTCTATGATGCATAAGTACAAGACATAATCGAAGATTATTTTATGTAACTTTTTTAAGTCAGTGGTGCATGAAGACAAAAATTGTAGAACTCTAGAGTTAAAGAAGGAAAGAATCTCAGATGCATACAAGATGCAGGCTAAGTTGATGGAAGGACAGACTATGCCACAGTTTGGAAACGTGCAACAATTTCAAGCAGTACCACAGTTTCAACAACCCCTGTAGTATAATCATGCACCACAGTATCATAAATAGAACATGGATCCACAGGGGAATAGAGGAGGATTCAAAGGAATAGGAAGAGGAGGAATGGGTAGAGGCAGAGGGTCTATTATCTACCATAATTTTCAACAACAAGGACATTATGCCATAGATTGTCCTCAACTAGCAGTAACATGTATGTATTGTCGCACAGCATATCACGTGACAAAAGAGTGCCCGAAGTTAATGACAAAGATCTAGGAGAAGAGGAATCAAAAAAACCAAAATTTTCAGTGGATTGTTGCAGAAATAAGAGATCCTGGGAGGAACATGAATATAATGACTAGAAGAGGATTGAAGACAAGAGTAGTTGCAAAGGATCATAAGAAGGAATCTCACTGATGGATTCAAAATAATACTCAGCCACAACAACAGTTTGATGCAAAGAAGGAAAAGGAAAATTTCAAAGAAGCAAAGAAGGAATTTATGAAGGAGAATGAAGCCTCCACATCAAATATTGCACATAGGTATGATACTCCTATTTTTGATATGCCTCATTCTTTGGATCATACTCACAAAGGAGAGAAAATAGAGAAAGTAAGTAACTTAAAGAATTTCCTAGAATCTTGGTTGAAATTACTTAATTATAAGAATGCGATGGATTTATTTAAAAATATGCTTGAGAAATATAGCATAGAAGAAGGGGTAGGAATAGAACCTAAAAATATTAATCAGATCCATAAAAAGAAAATAACCAGTAGAGAGTTTAGATTGAATGCAAATATAAGAGACTTTAGTATGGGAAATGTTATCCTAGACTTAGGATCAAATGTCAACATTTTTCCAAAGAATACTTGGGAAGCAATGGGAGAACCTACACTTGGGTACTCTAATATCCAATTGAAACTAGAAAACTAGCAGAGAGTGATTCCCATAGGTAGATTGAAGAATACAATAGTGTATCTAGATGGTGTATGCACCACAACAGACTTTGAAGTAATGGATATGGTGGATGAGTCTATACCATTTCCAGCACTTTTGGGAATCTATTGGGACTTTGATAGTCAGGCTATAATTAGTCTAAAGACTAGAAATATGATATTTGAAGTTGGGAACTTTAGGGTAGTATCAACTTTTAATCCCTCAGATTGTGAAATATATGTAGAGCTTGTGCCTGATAGTGTTCTAGGGGATTATGTAACCTAGTTGTATAGAACTACTACCTGAGTGGAAGACTATGTGAATCCAACTGTAGATGGAGCACTCAATTGGAGGAGTGTCAATTCTGATATGTCAGATTCAGATACTCAAGTAGAAAACTGGAAACAAAGATTGCATGAAGTTTCTACTAGGAAGTGCGCCAGAATTACACATGCAATAAGATGGGTTGGAACAAAAGTAAGATAGTTTCCCACATTTACTGAAGAGGAAAATTTAGAAAACTTCTTGATAGAGTTTGAATCATAGGTTTTGGATAGTCAGAGATTATTAGTGTTGGATATATCACTAAGGGACACACATGCACGATGGTGGGGTGTGCATAAGGAGGTAAGTAGGGATTGGCATTAGTGTAAGATACTTATGCGCATAAGATTTGGTAGGAGTTAGCAAGATAGACCCTTATAGAAGTATGATGGAAGAGGTAACCGAAGACATCATATAAATGATTGTGTCACTAACTGGATATTGGTACCACCAGGAGAATGGATGAATTACTTTATTCATACCTTAGATGGAATATCAAGTAATTGGTATAAGGAATAGGAACTGTGCAGAGAAACTTTGAGTTGGGACGAAGTGCAACAAAACTTTATTAGGACCTTTACATTTGAAAGTGAGAATCCATGGGTGGATATGGCATTATAGAGGATGAAAAAGAAGATATTTGAAGAGTATGGGATAGATACAGTAATGTGGCACACAAGATATCCTCAATATTCTTTGTGGCACGAAGATCCTCTACCTCTTCCTCATCGCTATCCAATCCCTCTCGCTCGGCTACTACCCTCTTCTTTTTATTCATCCTATATTGGTAGGTACATCTGTTGTGCGTCACACCTACTTTCCTTATGATTTCCCTAGTCTTTGCATCATCCATCATGATGGGGTTCATTGCTTCCTCCTTCTGGCTACTCTCCAAAGCCTTCTCCATTTCTTAGATCTTCCTTAGTGCTTCCCCCAACTCCCCCATGCACGTAGAGTGATCTAGTTTTCTGATGCCATTGTCAGCACGCCTTTATCATGTAATAATATATTGATCGACGTGTAAAGAGACCTAATGTACCTCCCACGGGTTTCCCTTAATAAATCATTCTCTGCAGTAATGTATGACTTCGATGTATATAATAAAAAATCAGTGATAAACCCTGCAGTAATACTGTCTAACCATAAATCCACTGTGCGTGTGAATTTGTTATTAACCCTTTCCAATCGCGCAATATTTTCAGCAATCCACTCTATTGGCCTAATCTGATTAGTTGGATGGGTATCCTTCAACCTCAATATTCACTCCTGTAATAACTATGGAAAATAATAGAAATATGATTCATGCAAATCAATAAACACATACCTCTGCAGGTACTAGCACGGTGTGTACCTGGAACCCTTATTATCTTTCTACGTGAAATCCAACTACTTTGTCTCCAACCATCTTTCAATCTTTTGCTTTGTAGGATTCCATGGCTTGAACATTCCTTACTGCATATTCTTCACTAAACCCCTTCCAAGTTTTATTTTTTAGTTCCATCCAGCAACGAAACCATTTGTTGGATGTATGGAATAACCTGGGTTCTACCTTAGTTCTCCAACAAAACCCTTTTCACCATCGACCCTTCTGGTAAACCATAAGGCTACACCGTGCACATAGTGCACAACGTAGTCTCACCCAAGATGGTTTATGGGTGACTGCAAGATGCAAGTGTCTACATTCATGGAAGGGATTGGGGAATGTTCCTTTTTACTTCTATTACTACTTAAACATGCATTATATTATACCATTCATCAGATATAATATGTCATTCATTTTTCATACATATTCTAGTGTGCGATGTAATTAAAACCATTCATTCATATAATCATTTAACCATAAGTGCAGAAATAAAAAAATCATTCAAACACATTGCAACTCAAGGTTTTACCACGGTTCACCCCCCTTGGGGCTACGTCCACAAAGATCTTCTTTTTATTCCTTCTTCTCATCAAAATAGCATTGTGTGCATTACATCAGTGAATAATGGTGTGTAGTGAGGTAGATCGATGTCACACCAAGATCCATAATTTGTGACCTGACCCTCAGTTACATAAACTCCCTCTGAGCTCCACATATCTCATCAAATACAGACTTAAAAATCAAAAAGGGCTCTCCAAAAGTAAGTTCTATCCCAAGATATTCTAAGATAAATATGATTCTTCTATCTACCTTCTACATCTTATTTATATTACAAAATGAGTTAAAAACCCTTACATTACAACTCCAAAATCCTAACCCTAACATGGCTAGGTTTTTCCACATATGCATTGATTTTTTGTAGATCTCGTCACACGTTGCTTCCTTTTCCCTTTTTCGCGCTAGTCTTCCTTCTTTTTCAATGCACGTTGTTCCCTTCGGCCCATTCTTGCTTGCTTACTGCAGTTTCTCCTAATAATTCATACTCCAACATATGGCTACGCTCATTCAAAAGAAGATGTTTATAATGAGGCTCCAAAGACATTTTTAACATAAATCATAAATTATCAAACACTAAACATCCAAAACCCTAACCCCAAGAGATGAAATGCCAAAATATGTGTGGGCCCCAATGGGGGTAATTGATACATCAACTTCCAAAGCATGTAACTTTTTCATACAATCTCCATTTGGGGCACTTGATACCTCGTCAGAAAGATCTAGCCAAAAAGTACACATTATGAGCATGTGCAGGGATAAATTTATTTATTGGGCCCCGCAACATCAAAAAAACATTGTTTAGGGACTCAAAATGGCCCCGAACGTTCGAGGCCCAAAAAAATGTAAAAAATGACAAAATGGAAAATTGTTCTTTGAGACAGTCGAATAGGTGGGTGGCCAGTGACATCCACCTGTATCATTCCTCCCCCCTTTGGAAGCATTGTTCTCCATTTCATTGAGTGCCCCCATAAGATGGGGAAACTTTTGTTGAACTTGGCCCTGGGTGAGCCACTTTCCTTGGTGTAGGAGCTATTGGTTGTGGAGCCTGATTATCTTCCTGATTTAGAGGTCTTTTAATTTCAGCCGTGTTTATACCCCATGAAGTATTTACACCCCAGAAGTATGTACACTCTTCCATGTGGGGGAGTGCAGAGGGGGGGTACCCCCTCT
>JASDQU010819657.1:0-21032 GCA_032191745.1 Picea mariana | reverse complement strand
AAAGGACCTGGCAATTTCTCTGGTGGACGTAGCCCACACTGGGTGAACCACGTAAATCTGTGTCTCTCTTGTATTGTGTATCTTCTGTGTTTTGTTTCCACATTTGTTTTATTGTATTGCTCCACGGTCATGTTTTTCTAACAGGAGCTACCCTGCTTGGAAAACTAGAAAAACTTAGATCCTTTGTTGGAGATTGTTGGCCCTTGGCTAAGTTTTAAGGAAACTTTGGTCGTGTTTGACCATTTTTGGGACTTCGACAGGATGGTCGAAGATGGAGCGCCCAGGCAAAGTGGAGATCACGATATCTTGCTTGTTTTGCGAACTTTTGTGGATTTTAGGGTTTATGTAACAGGTATGGAATGTCAGCCCATGGGTTTACCCATGTTTAGGCCTTTTTGTAATGTATAAATAACTAGATAGGACTTAGAGCGAAGTCTATCTAAGTTGGCTTCATGTAAGAATATGTAAAAGGTGCTAGCTAAGTGTTGTATCGAGTTGTTCTAGATCAGTGCAAGTAATTGTAAGAGGCTTTGTGCACAGATTGTGTAAGGCTTTGTGCCTTGACCTGATTTTGGGAAGGAGGATCTGGCAGGTTGCACGTAGATCTCTTGTCCTCTAAGGAATTTTTCTCCATGGCTTTGTGCGCAGGACTCAAGGAATGTAGAAAGATTGAAGATTAATAAAGAAGAGAAGAAGAAGTTGGTGGACATAACCCCACACTGGGGTGAACCACGTATATCATGTGTTCTGATGTTCTTTGTGCCATATTTATCATGTTGCTTATGTGTTTATCTGCTTAATGCACTGATCTTGATGTATGATAGATAGATATGTGGATGCTTATTGATTTATGATATTTGATTTTAGATCTGAGTAAATTCTATGTGTTAGGTGATCGAAAGTACTTGATCTTGGTTGCTACTACGTTGATATGTAATTAGGGTTTAATATGTGATGTGAATGGGACTTATGAACTAATGCATATTGATTGGCTAAGTGCTCTGTTAAGTGTTGTAATCACATATATGTGTCCCAGCTATGTTGTAGACACCTGAGTCCTGCAATTCCCCTGCCTCTACCTCTGGTGAGACTTCATCTACTTCGCAGGTGTTGCCAAAAAGGCCGGTAGTTAGGGTTTTTTTGGTGCATTGTTGAAGCATTAACCCTGGGTCTGCCCCTATGCCCACAAATGGTTCTGTTGTTGGGACCTGAAACTGTGATTGTTGGGAACTGAAGAAAAGAGAAATCTCTATGCATAGATCTATTGCTGCAGTGCGCAGTATTCTACTTGACTTGCAAAGCTCTGTGCTAAGAAAGGAACCGGATCTGAACAAAAGAGGTAAGATATTAAAGCTTTGTGCTATGATAAAGGTAAGATAAGTGAAAATTTTTGTTCCAAAAGTATGAATCTAGGTATGTTCGATATATTTTTTCATAGTCTGAAAACTAGGGCACAATTAGAAGAAAGAGTCGACCTAAATAGATTTGATAGAGATAGTGAAGATATGTTATTCCTATGCATCGAAAGAATTTTTGGACTAACAATTGGATGCAAGAACCTAGAAATATTTTTTGCAGATTGCAGGTCCATCACTGTGATCCCAGTGCGTAGTACAGGAAAGGTTGGGGATCGTTTAAAAGAAAGAGAGGAGTGACATTGTGTTATAATTGCAGAAGATTGAGACATCTTGCTAAGGAATGCCCTGGTATAGGTCCTATTTGTCTCTGTTGTAAAGTTATTGGCCATGAAGTTGAGGATTTCCCTAGAATGATTTCCAAAGTTGAAAAGATGAACATGAGACTAGAAAACTATGAAGAAGGTCAAGGGACTAAGGATAGGTTAGAGAACCAGAAAGAGTCAGAGACTATGTTATTACAACTGAAAGAAACATCGAATGATCATAGACACATCAATTTACTAGAGATCTTAAAAGAGAAACAATGCATAGAAACAAGAATAGGAGACTTCAACATAGATTGTGTCTTGGATGAGGAAACACGGGTGAATATCATGCCAAAAAGAACTTGGGAAACTTTGGGAAAGCCTGCTATGATACCTTCATTAGGAAGGATAGGTTTTTTTAAAGGAAAGATGGTAACCCTATGTGGAAGAGTTACTAATGTACCTATGATTTCTCATGAAACATCACCGAAGAACAATTTGAAGTCATTAAGTTTTTTGAGAAGCACCCCTTTTGCACTTTTGTTAGGAAAGACTTGGATTTGGAAGGACTGGATTAGAAGGAAAGTAGAGGAGGAAGCTACAGAATAGAAAAAGAAAGAATTAAGGGACTTCATAGCTAGAAAAATAGAGCGAATAATACAAGAACAAGAGGATAAGTCGAAGCAACAGAGGGCCAAAGAATTAGCTGTCAAAGTTGAAAGAACACAAGAAGGCTTAAAGAACCTGTCTATGCAAGAAAGAAGTGAATCCACCCCAGAAATAGTAAGAGAAAAAGTATTACCTTTGAACCCTTTGAAATACCCTCAGCAGTGCGAAGTTACCATGATAAGAGAAGATAAGAATAAGAATGGAAAGAGGAACCCAGAAACTCAAATCATAGGAAAGAAGGCAAGAAAGCTCAGTAAGAGGAAAGAAAAGTTAGAAAAACTACAGGAAGTTCCAGAGAAGACTTTGTAGAAGGCAGAATTGCATAACTTGAACCTCATCGAAATAGTAGAACAACAAAAAATGGAACTTCGCCACAACAAATCTATATGACCGTTGGAGGCACCCCGACCATTAGAATGACACTCCATAGTTATTAGAAACGTAGTTATTTCTGAAAAGACTGCCATTGGACCGTTGGGACTGCGCCATAACAACCTGATTCGTATCGATTGAGGCATTTTTTCTCGTTGGAGGAATCCATTACGACGTTGCATATTTAACCCGTCAGATGCTACGCTAGAACCACTTTTTGCAAACTGAGATATCCAAGCTAACAAAGAATTGATTTCATACCACGTTGTGTTATCTAGACTTCGCCATCCATTTGATTACCTTGTCTGTTTGTTCACCTACCCGATCCCCTTTGATTACAAGTGTGAATTTCAAGTGAGCATAGCATGCTAGAGAAGATTGTGGAGGATACTTTGATAGACCTCGTGGCTGAGAAATTCATGTCTGTAGGAATACAGGCATCATTGACTGGTGTATTGCAAGCATCCCCATCAACTGGACGGTGTTCTGGCCTCGCTGCTGAGAAACAAAGAAAACACTGTGATGATCTGGCTAACGTGAAGAAGATCCCACCGGTCTTGCCAGACTACATCCTGCCTTTGACTGGCATGGTTAACCATGATAGTTTCATGCGTGAGTTCGAATACATGTTGATCACTACGTACTTTCCGAAGGGGATACACGCAGTTAGACCCCAATTGGGACTGATCCCATCTCTCAAGATCATTGACTTCAACCTCAAAGACCAGAAGAACTATGCAATGCTTGCATTGCATATGTACCTGATGAAGACAACTATGAAGAATCCCAAGATAGTTCCCCAGTCATGGATTAAGGAGCTCACGCGATCCACGATCTTGAATGTGATGAAGATACCCCACTTTGGTCGACATCAAGAGGTTAACGCATGCGTTAAACTCCTCCTGTCATGTTATCATGGAGGTTATCTTTGGTTAGATAGGCGCATCACTTTGGATCTAGCGTTGATATTGAGCATGCAAGGACCAGACCCTCACTATTTCTACATAAGGAAGACGTCAAATCGCTCCTTGGCCCAGCGTATAAAAGAAGACTATGGCGATGTAGAGAAGGGAAAGTGAGGCTACAAGGTAGCCTCCATCTAGGATGGCACAATGCACCTTTCTTTCCAATTGATCGCTGGCAAGCTCATCAGAAATAATCGGCTGACACAAGTCACAGGGTTCGTAGTGGACCTCGCAAGGAAATGCGTCGAAGGAATTTCGATGAATTGGGTGAGTTACCTCGTCAATGAGCTGGAAAAGGATTGTTGCGAAGTGCAAGATAAAGGGAATGAGTTTCACTTTAGTTGGCTATTGGTATGGATTGCATTTGTCACTTGGAAAATGTCGGAAGGAGCAACCTTCCCAGAATTTGAGCCATTGAATTCGTTGGCTACAAGGTTCTCCACCTTGCGGTACACGAGTGATATGGTGAAGTAGTGGTAGTCAAATGTTGTCTTGCATACTTACTACATACATTTGAAGCATGCCATTGAATCATTCCCCCGAATGACACTGAATACACACTATCAGTACAGACCCTTCGCAAAGTTCCTCGTAGACCAACACTTCCTCTACATCACCACTCACAGGGATGAAAGTAAGGAGGAGTTGCAGTCTTACTATAAGTTGACTGAAGAAGACATGGACGATATCACTAAGGAATGTCTAGTAGAATTCCTTGTACTGGTCGAAGATGTCGAACACTCCGACCCTGACATCATTGGAATTCCTTTGGTCACCCATACTGAGTATGATGGATAGAGCAGCGTGAAGAAAAATAAGAAAAAGGAGGATGTGTAGGACATAGAAAGTGATGATAAGGACAATGCATCGGAGGAAACTGCACCTGACTCACCTACAGAGGAGACAAAGTAAACCAAGAGGAAGGAGGGGAAGAAGGAGACAAGAAAGAAAAAGGTAAAGTGACACTGCCAAAGGATCCCCTTACAGAGGCCAAGACATCAAATAAAAGGAAGGTTTCTCCACAGAAACCCTCGGCACAGAAGAAGACCCGAGCCAATAAGCCTTAGTCGTAGAATGTGCTCACGGTGGATAATATCGAGCTCATCATCACAGCTGTAGAGGACAATTCAGAAGACATCTTGCATAAACCTGGAGAAAAGAAGGAGTCAATGTATGACATAATAGAGAAGGATCTCAAAGACATCCAACAAGCTATCCATTCGAGTTGCGCAGTGCCTACTGCGTCATCTTCAATAGAAAGTGTAGAGTTGGTGGATGAGCCAATCCAATTACGAAGTCTAGAAGATGCAACCAAAGCTCGACTTCGTTGAGTTCAAGAAGAAAATGAGTAGGCCACGGAGACCTTAAAAAAAGAAAAGGAGGTCCTAGAGAAACTTCGAGTTGTGCAGAAAGAGAAAATTGACATTCAGGCGAAGTTCGAGTAGAACAATGCGAAGATACATGAAGCAAAAGACCAACTGCTCGTAGAGAAGATTACGATCAAGGAGGTAGTGACTAAATCACTTCTCTATGTGTTAGGCTTGGCATAGGAGGAAGAAGATTCAGCTGAGATACAAGTGGGGAAGCTCGCTGAGGCCATTCAATAGCTCCAAGCAAGAGTAACAAAGTTAGAAATCCAACCAGTGTTGAGAAATCCGCAAGAAGTGCATGATCAGAGGGAAGAAGCTTCCAAGAATGCATTATAAAGAATTAGGGTAGTCGCCTCAGAGTGTAAGAAACTAAGTGATCGAAGTGTGCATACCTATGAGTTCCTTGCAGAACATCTAGAGATGAGGAAATTGGAAGCACAGCTCCAGCAGGTGAAGCAATAGGTGTCCATCATACAAGCACAGATGAAGCTACTTACTGTCACTGGGTCACAGGAGCAGCGTGCAATCTAGCAACAGGTTACTTCCATCCAGAGAAAGGTTATCGAAGTGACACAGAGACTCTATTCGGTGCAGGATGAAGCCTACATTATTTTTGAAGAAGTTGAAGGACAAGGCTCACAGCTATACCAACTGGTTGCGATAGTGGAACAACGCCTAGAAGGGCCTGTCACTGTGCAAGTCATTTAGGAGTTCACCGAAAAGGAGGCTCTAGTGAAGCAGCAAATTGAGGCAACTCGAGGCCTTTGAAAAATCCCTTCCCAGATCTGAGTTACTCAGGATGAGTCACAGGTGAGTGTTGGGGGCTTGTTGGCCCTTGACCAAGTTTTAAGGAAACTTTGGTCATGTTTGACCATTTTTGGGACTTTGACAGGATGGTCAAAGATGGAGCGTTGAGGCAAAGCGGAGATCATGGGATCTCACATGTTTTGGAGACTTTTTGGGATTTTAGGGTTTATGTAACGGGTATGGGATGTCGGCCCATGGGTTTACCCATGTTTAGGCCTTTTTGTAATGTATAAATAAGTAGATAGGACTTAGAGTGAAGTCTATCTAAGTTCGATTCATGCAAGAATATGTAAAACGTGTTATCTAAGTGTTGTGATCTGTGGCTTTGTGCAAAGGAGCTAAGGAATGTAGAAAGATTTAAGATTAATAAATAAGAGAAGAAGAATTTGTTGGATGTATCCCCACACTAGGGTGAACCATGTATATCCCGTGTTCTGATGTGCTTTGTGCCATATTTCTCATGTTGTTTATGTGTTTATGTGTTTATATGCTTAGTGCACTGATCTTGATGTATGATAGATAGATCTGTGGATGCTTAGTGCTTTATGATATTTGATTGTTAGATATGAGTAAATTATATGTGCTAGGTGATCGAAAGTACTTGATCTTGGTTGCTACTATGTTGATCTATAATTAGGCTTTAATCTGCGATGTGAATGGGACTTATGAACTAATGCATATTGATTGGCTAAGTTCTATGTTAAGTGTTGTAATTACATATCTGTGTCCTAGCTAGGTTGTAGACACCTGAGTCCTGCAACACCCCTGCCTCTACCTCGGGTGAGACTTCATCTACTTCGCAGGTGTTTTCGAAAGGGTCGATAGTTAGGGTTTTGTTGGTGCGTTGTTGAAGCGTTGAACCCTAGGTCTGCCCCTGTGCCAATAGAGAGTTCCCTTAACACGAGTTTCCATAATATGATCAATGGATTCATGTTCCATGCAATCAGGGTTGAGCTCTTTCAATGTCAACTGCTATGTTATCTCTAATGTGTCCAATAATGGTGGGAAGTATGGCCAAAGGAGGTCCATATTTAACATTGCGTGCAAGAGAAGGAAGGGTGGAATACTTAGCTCAAAAGAATTGTCACCCATAGCCTTGGTAATGGTGTAATGTCCATAGTGAAGTGAACAAAGCTTCCGATGAGGTCCTTGTTACACATTATTTTGGTCATCTCAGTGATCCATTGACAATATGTGTGCATTTTCCCCAAAGAGCCTGTCTTCATGAGGAAAGTGACTGACTTTCTCTTCTCAAAAACCCCATTAAGGAAGGTCATCGCAGGATGCATCATAAGAAATGTGTGACGATGCCTAGTCATCACACTCTGCCCTAAAATTGGTTTATGATGTCTCTACAGGTTACTCTACAGTTGGGGTGTGACAATTTCAAAAGGATAATAAAAGGTTGACCTTCACGAAATTTCTAGAAGAGGATCTTCTAGAAGGTGAGGTGGCATATGTATGGTTGGGATCCTACTCACTTCTCTGATTTGGTGGGATCATCCTAATCTCTTTAACCATCTCTCTTTCCCCTATATAAAGAGGGATTTCTCATGGAAAAGTTTAAGCAAGGAATTAAGGTTAATGAGGGTTGAATTGGCTAAGATTGTATGGAGAATTCTACATTGGATCATTCTTGAGAGCCTCATTTCAGTTCATCAAGTCATTGTAGATCTTCTTCATCCAATATTGAAGCAAGTGTGTGTGTGTTGGAGCAAAGGTTCATCGGAAGGGGACCTTGCGACATCAAGGATTTGGTTTTAATCTCCACTTTCATTATTATATAATATAGTGATATGTTTTTTTCCCATAAAACTCATCTCTTTTTATTGTATGATTCCTTTGTATGATATGCTTTTTTCCCATAAAACTCATCTCTTTTTATTGTATGATTCCTTTGTATGATATGTTTTTTTCCCATAAAACTCATCTCTTTTTATTGTATTATAAGTTCTCTTTGAGTATGCTATATTGCTTTCACTTTGGTTGGCTTGTGTTCCCTTGCAGATCCAACATCACAGGAGCACTGGAGTGGAGCTAGGACGACAACGAAAAGGAAAAGTGATATTTAAATGGTATGTTTCCTATCCCTTGTTAGATATTAAACTCAATGATTAGAGCTTACGGAAACCATTATATTCTGTTATGTTTTGTTCTAGATCTAGGTGGATCTAGGGAGATCTGTTTATGTATACATTTACCGATAAGTCCCGTAACAAAATTGGAGATCATACTGGGGATACGACCTCATTTTGATTTTTTTCTTCCCTTTTTCCTTTAGCCTGCCTTCTTTTGATAAATTTCATTCTCCGAGTTTGTGGGTGATCCATCTGGACTCCCTGTGTTTATAATTTATTTTAGATTGGTTTTTTTTATTCCATTTTTTCCAAATTTATAGAGATCGTCGCACTATACCTTACTGACATCTTGCGACGATCCTAGAATGTCACCCTCTGCTTAGCCAATACAGTGCGACGACATCGCACTCTGCTTTGCCAGTGGCCTGCGATGACCTTAGCTTGTCACTCTGTGTCTTATACCCAACCTACGATGACTCCTATAGATTTTGATGGAGTGAGTCATTTTTCCTTTTACCAACCAGATTTTCCTTAGTAGACTTGGTTGAACTTTATATTCCTGTAATTGGTATTCTTGAGTTTGAAGCTTTCTTGTGATTGGTTTTCAGTTATTGAAAGTCTTTCTTTGCATTTGGCAAGTTATTTTCTTTTGCTCATTGTCACAAGGATATAATCTTGGATCTTCATCTGGGTGCTTGTTTGACAAAACATATTTGGTTTGTCTTGAGTTTTGGATTTTTTTTGTTTGTCAGATTGATTGTTGATTAAGAAACATTTTTTCTTGCTCATGTCAAGAGTTTTTCTTGTCTTTTTCACTTTTGTCTACATTATGAATTTGATTTGGGAATTGTGTTTTGAATGTCTTGATTTTCTTGGATTATGTTTTCTTTTCGTTATCAAATCTTTGATTCTGTTTTGGAAAGGAAGATTTGATCTCATTTATTCATTTTAGATAATCTCTTGTAAGAAATTTTTTTACATTTGAAATATTGTTGAAGAGAAGAAATTGGAAAATTTGTAGTTCATAATTGTTTGGAATTGTGTTCATTTGGAATTAAAGAATTGCAATTGGTAGCTTGTTATACTTCAAAAGAAATAGCTTCTCCCTACTTTAACTAGATTTCATTGAATTGAAAATTTCACATTCATCTCTTTTTTCATGTTATTGGGTCTAGGTCACAACATCAACAGTTTCATTTTCGTCTCCTTTTTTAGTAAACAACAGCCTCTAAAACACAACGTAAATTTAAAATTTATTAGTAACTTTTATTTTCTGGGGCTCTTTTTCACGAACATTATCTAGGATAACACTTTGGAATAGATTGTAAGGCACACTCTCCAAAGCATCAAAATACACAATAGTATCTTGTCATAGGGAGAGTTCAAATCCATTGCTACATTTTTTCCTGGGAAGCCCTTCTCACACAAGGGTCAAACCTAAGGTCACATTGAGATTGGAAAACTTACTCACCGTACTTTGTTGGTCTTGGTGTAGAGATTGTGCATATTATGGGGGTCACTTGAAGGTATACCCACAATGATGAGTGGAAGCCTTTCGAGTTTATTTCAGGCTAGATACCCTGCCCTTGCGCGTGGATCAGACTATTGACTATTTCCACAGGCGTCATTGTTTTAGTTGGTAAACTTATTGGCCTATCTCTTTAGGATATTTACATGAGGTGAATGTGGAGGGGAAAGTATTCATGGTACCTGGAATTGGCGTTGGCCAAACTCACTTGGGCTCCTTGGAGGGTATACCCATGATTATATGTGGGAGCTTGCACCAAGGTGTAAGTCCATTACGCAAGTTGTCAATGTAAATTTTCCACCCGCTTATCCTAGCCCCTTCTTGTCTTGATTTCATGAAGTTGGATTTCATCACCAACTAGTGAATTCAAAATAAGGAGGTTTTTTTTCTTGGTTTGATTCCTAGATTTTATTAGTGAGTGTTTTTTGTTTCCTCTAGTCATACATAGATTGATTTCGTTCTTTACTTATCTCGAGCAACATCAGCCTACGCCGTTCATGTAGGATGAAATGGATACCCCCGGAAGATCCAAAAGGTTACCAACCCTTGCCTTCTAACTCACCAGAAGGCTCTCCAGAGGGAGTAGTCAACAACAAGGTAGCTTCTGAAGTTGGAATCACACACTCTTTAGAAGGATTTCGAATTGTTTCGGACTCTTTAGAGGCTTTCAGACTCCCCCATCTCAAAACTAACACACGCATACTGAAGAAATGGTTGGAGAGATTGTTGTTTTTGATAATACTGAAGTACCTACTGGACCTAACGCGGGATTTGGAGTAGAGGATCCACTTTTTCATAGTGAATCATTTAGGACCTCGACTCACACTGTTGGAACTTCCATTCCTAGTTTCATCCCTTTGACAGTGTGTGACCTTTACGGTAACCTAGGAGCGATTCCTGATCAACCTATGGCATCACAAGTTCCTGGGACATCTGTTAACTATACGGTACCCTTAGACCATTTCATTGGTACTACAACTAGTATCACCATTGTTTCAGACCAAATATTGATTGGTTCTCACTTGATTCCTACTCTTTAGATGGATCATTCTATTATGGTCCCCCAAGCTACCACGATTCCTACTGGAAATGTGGTTATCTCCCAAGATCCAATTGGGAAACCACTTCCATCTATACTGAATCCATCACTTCCTCCTGGGTATAGAGCTTTGAATACTTTCGTTCCTATCTCTACCCAGGTTCCATTTGGAGTTTCTGGAATTTTTGTTCCTCCTGGGTATGATGTTGTTGTTGGTTTTGTTCCTACACTTGCCTAGGTCCTCTACAGAGGGTTTTATATTCCTCCTCCAAGTTTTCTTGGAGGATCTGTCCCTAGTGGCTACAATCCGCTTGGAGGCACTAGTCTTTCTCTCACTTCTAGTTTCCAGATTCCTGTTGGAGGTCAACCTCAAGCTGGGGGACAACCTCAATTTGGGGGGCAACCTCAGATTGGGGCACAACCTCAACTTGGGGGGAAACCTTAATTTTGGGGACAACCTCAGATTGGGACACAACCTCAACTTGGGGGGAAACCTCAGGTTGGAGTCCATAACCCACTATATGTGCAGAACGCACCTGTGATACCATCTCTACCATTGAATCTTCCTTTCCAAGGAAATCCACAACTGTCTATGGGACAAAATCCTCAATTTAACTCTTTTATACCCCCTAACCTTGGTCAACTGTATCCAGGTTGTTTGAATCCCACTTGGGGTCTGAACGTTCAAACTAGTTTTCCTTTTCAAGGGAACCTTCCTTATCAATCCAACCCTATGGGCTATGTGCCTCAAAATCCTCCACAACCGAATATGTCAGGATTGTCTCCTTATTTTCAGATTGCTTATGGTCCTACTGGTATACCTATAGGGCTTCCCCCTCAAAAATACAAGTTTCCACAAGTGAACCGACAGTTTCCTTTCCTGGCCACTTTGGATTTACCTGATCTATCTAGGATTTTGAATGATCCTATCTTATGTTCTCCTTATTGGCCCATCATACTGGCCAAGTTACCATCCAAAATTCCTAAATTTGATGGTTGAGCAAGAGAAGATCTGAATAATCATGTTATGACTTTTCATCTATGGTGTTCATCCCACTCCTTGATGGATGACTCTGTCAGATTACGACTTTTCCAATGAACTCTCATGGGTTCGACACAAAAATGGTACATCAAGTTACCCTGAGGTTTCTTCAATGAATTTAACACCCTAGATATGGCCTTTTTGACACATTACCAATTGCCAATTTGATATGAGATAGGAACCTAAATTTTGAGTTCTTTCAAGCAATCCTCGTCCACTCATATTTCTGATCACATCCATGAGTGAAGGAGGAGAAGACGTCTGATCAAAGTTCCCCTTCCTTATCAACTATTGGCCGAGTGGTTTACCAAATCACTCATTGGACCTATCACTCATGATTTCACCATGGGTGGTGTTGTCACTGAAGAGCAGGCGATTAGTCGTGCTCAGTATCTCAATCTCATTTATTCATAAACGGGAACACTTTATGATTAGATCCCTGATGCTCCTAGTCCTTCCACAAACCCTACCCCAAAACCTCCAGCAGCTTATCATGTTGCGGATGGTGTGATTGGCACCTTCCACATTGAGACCCAGTCAATGCAAGACGGTCACACCAATCCCAAATCTAATAATTCTAATGCACAAAATACTCCTACTCCTACTCCTTCCACCAGTAAGATTGTCGAAGTTAATTCTATTCAATCTGCACCTACCAGAAAGAATCAAAATAAAAAGAAAGGGAAGGGTAATAATAATGAGGACAAGAATAATAATCCACAATCTTATAAATCCAAAATGAAAACTGTTGATGAGAAAGACAAACGTAAGCCTCGTTACCCCTGTTTGATCTGTGGTGATGATCATTACACGAAAGATTGCCCAAGATGCGTCAAGGTTACTAAGTTCCTCCAAGGGAGTAGAAAACCTCCTACACCTATCATTTTTTCACAACCTTTTCCTTCTCAGCAACAAGCCCAACTGGTCATTCATGACCAAGCTACTCCTTCTACCTCTTTTGATGTCCTTATGTGTACTGGTGATTCTAAAATGAATGAAGTTGTAGTCGCAACTCGAGCCAAGGATTACTCTCCATTAAAATAGAAAGTTGATGATATACCACCTTCGTTGGTTCAACCTTATCCTTCAACTTCACCTCCAAACAATCCTTTTCATATCAAAATAATGGGTCTCAATACAGTCCTTCTCCCTCCTCCCAAGGGCGTTGTTCGAAATTTTGTGTTCAATCCTCATGCACGTGTTGCACAAAACTACAGTATTGTAGAAGACCTTGTGCAAGCACCCTCTGCCATGTCATCTCTCAAAGTCCTTCAAAGTTGTCCTACTCAATGGAAGGCACTATTAAAGGCCATCAGTGGAATTGATCCCACAGATACTAATTTAATAATCTTTGACTTGGAATATCACATTCCAAGGCTTCCTCGTTAGTTAGCATTTCAGATCCAAGTTGTTGTTGAAAACAAGAATATCTATCAAACTGTTATTAACGAAGGAACCTCGACTTGTGTTATGTCCATTACTTTTTGGAAAGCCATTGGCTCTCCTACCCTCACCGAATCATACAATACACTTAAGGATTTCAATGGTATAGGTTTTAAACCCTACGGTGTTCTTCCCTCGTTGTATATTATGTTGGAAGGTAAATCGGTCAATGTCGAGGTTGAGGTCTTTGATGCACCTCTTGATTATAACCTTTTACTTGGTCATAGCTCAATTGATTCACGCGTGTAGTTTTGTCTACTCTTTTCCACGTGGTACGTTTCCCACACCAAGGAAAGGTAGTTACTGTTGACTAGCTTGCCTTCTTTAATTTTGATTCCCATACTAGCAATGTTCCCGTTATATCGAAGACACCCCCTAGTTATGAGAATGTCAGAGTGGGTCTTTTGAAAGATTCAACTCTGATGGGTACTTTTCTAATCCCACCACCCGATATTCTCCCTCTTTTTGTTGCCTCTATTAACATAATCTCCACCACCTTTCATGAAACCCCTGCGTCATATGACCCATGGGTAGTACCTATCTCTAGTGATTACCCTCGTTATGGCGACAAGCTGCCTTTAAGTCTGGTCAAATCTGCTTACCAAGCTATTCAATCGGCAACCCCCTCCTCTCCTTCTCTTTGTGATTCATCTCCTGATATTTTTCACATGATCTTTCCTACGGGTGAGATGATCATGTCAGTCATGTCCATGGAAGACACTCCTTGGGACGATGGGCATCATCACTCAATTCTCTTCCTATAACATGACACCATAGAAAGTTACCAACAGATTTTGACTCTGTCGGTCGTTGTGGTTATTTACTTAGTTCCTGGGTCATCACATGATTTTTTATATGAAGGGAAATTGATCAACATTTTACCTACCATCCCTCTCGACATTTCGATTAAACCCAGAGTCGTGGAGAATATTCATATTGGAGCCTCCTATTCTACCGATGACGTCCACGAATATAAATCCCTTTTCCAAGAATTCTGTGACGTTTTCGCTTGGAGTTATGAAGAGATGCCAGGCATTGATCCTGATATCATTGTACATGAGATTAAGACATACCCAGATGCTAAAACCGTTCAGCAGAGACTTCACCCAGTGCACCCATGTAAAGTTGTTGTTATCAAGCTTGAAGTTGAAAAACTTCTTAAAGCTAGCTTTATCTATCCCGTGGCTTTGACTGATTGGGTATCCAATCTAGTTCCGATGAATAAAAAACAAGGCACCATCCGCATCTGTGTAGATTATAGAGACATAAATAAGGCTTGTCCTAAGGACAATTACCTGACCCCTTTCGTTGACCAGATTGTCGACGACTGCGTTGGCATCGAAATCTTCTCTTTAATGGATGGTTTCTCGGGCTATAGTAAAATTAATATTTTACCTGCAGACCAACACAAGATCGCTTTTATTTTCCCTTGGGGAACCTTTGCTTACCGGAAATTACCCTTTGGTCTCAAGAATGTTGGCACGAATTTTCAACGTGCTATGTCTTATGTTTTCCATGATATTAAGCACATTGTGAAACCTTATATTGATGATCTACCGGTCCATTCCATGCATTGCCAAGATCACCCGACGCATTTGAGGGCCATTTTCATACATTGTCATTATTATCATATCCTCTTAAACCCACACAAATGCATTTTTTGTGTGGAGTCTGGCCGACTGCTTGGTTTTATTGTGTCGATGCATGGGATTTGAGTAGACCCCTGGAAGGTTGAGGCTATCCTTAATCTACCTCCTCCTTCCACTTTACACTAGCTCCAAAGTTTGCAAGGGTAGGAAAACTTTTTACGTAGTTTCATCCCCAATTATATTGAACTTATGAAAGGATTCACTCGGTTACTTAAGAAAGTTTAGGAGTTTGTATGGCACGATACTACAAAAAAATCCTTTGAAGCTTTGAAACTTGCCTTAACCCATACACCATTAATGTTTCCCCCTGACTATAGTCGGGATTACTTCCTCTACTTAGTTGCTTCGGACTCTACCATTTCCATGGTTTTAGTCCAAGTGGAAGATTCGAATGACAAACATGTGATATACTATTTGAGTCGGAGTCTCACAACTACCGAGACCAAATACTTACATGTGGAGAAACTGGCCTTGGCAGTCGTTCAAGTTGTCCAACGTTTTCGTCATTATATCCTATTACGTAGGACCACTGTTATTTCCAATTGCAACCTTATGCAACATATCCTCACCTGAAAATTGCTAGGGGGAAAGTACTCCAAATGGATAGTTATTCTCCAGGAGTTTGAATTAGATTTTGAACGTGCTAAGTCCAAGAAATCTTTGGTTTTCATTGAACTGATATGTGACCTTCCCTCCATTGAGACAGAAAATGTGGTAGAGGATTCCTTGCCTGATGAATCCCTTTTTATGATCAGTTCTGATGACATATGGTACATAGATATTATTATCTATCTCCAGACTCAAAATTTTCGACCCGATCTATCTAGCATGGATCATTGTCACATACGGTATCAAGCCCGCCAATACATCATTCTAGGTGATACTCTTTATTTCCACAGTGTTGATTATATTTTTTGATGATGTCTCACTTATGACGAAGCAGAGAAATCTTTAAATGATTGTCACTCCGGAGCCTATGGAGGTCATATGTCTAGGTATGCCACTACCCAAAATATCTTATGAGCTGGTTATTTCTAGTCTTATTTATTTAAATACTGCATCATTGTTGTTCATAAATGCCATGCTTGCCAAACTTATAATAACAAGATAAGATCTCATCCTGCTCCTTTACATCCTGTAGTTTTCGTTGGTCCATTTTCCAAATGGGGCATTGACTTCATGACATGTAACCCTCACTCGGTCGGGGGGAATGGATACATCATTGTAGATGTGGATTACTTCACTAAATGGGTCGAGGAGATTCCTACATTTGATAACATCGGGAAAACTGTAGAACTGTTCATATTCAATCATATAATTACTCGGTTTGGTATCCTCAAGATATCGTTACTGATCATGGTAGTCATTTTTGGAATTTTATGATGTCTAAACTTACTAAAAAGTTGGGTCTTTTCCATGAAAACTCAAACCCTATTACCCACATGCCAATGGCCAAGTTGAGGCAATCAACAAATTTCTCATTACTATGCTTCGATGGATGATAGGAATTCATAAGACAACCTGGCACACAATGGTTTTCTCAACATTATGGGCCTATCAAACATTCGTTAAGTCTTCCACGGGATTTACACCTTTCCAACTAGTTTATGGTATCGAGGCTATCCTGCCGATTGAATGTGAAATACCATCTTTGAAACTGGTCGTTGAACTTATCTCCAATACCTCTACCGAAGAAGAGAATCTTTTGTATTTAATGAAATTAGATGAAACCCATTGTGACGTCACCCTAATTATTGAAACTCAGAAGAAACGTGTTAAATCCCAATACGAAAAGCATGTCAATCCACGTGTTTTTTTTAAGGTGATCTAGTCCTCCTTTACGAACGAGGTTGTGATTTACTAGGGGCCGATAATTCGAGGATATGTGGTGAGGTCCTTACATTGTCAAATGTATGTTGGAGAAGGGAGCTTATGAGCTAGTCCATTCTGATGGAATCCCTTTGAGTGAGCCCCGAAATGGGATTTACTTAAAGAAGTACTATGCTTCAGTCATTTTTTCATGAGTGCATGTACTTTTAGTGTATCATACTCTGTGTGTTTTTTTGTTGTTTGGTTTCGACCTTCATCTGCTTACCTTATGTTGTGCTTGGTTTCCAGATGTCGGTCTCTTTGCTACCCTACATTGGTTTCGCTGATGGCGCTAGTCGGAGTACTTAGAACTTAGCATCTGTTGCTTGGGAAATTTATGCACCTACGGATGAATTGATTAGTCTACATGGTGTTTTCCTTGGTCGTGCAACCAACAATATCACGGAATATAGTGAAGTCGTTGAATTATTGATGAACATTGTGTCACTTGGAATCCATCATCTTATTGTACGACTCGATTCGCAGTTAGTAGTCCTACAGTTGAGTAATGTCTACTCCATTTGAAGTCCTACGTTATTAAGGGTATATTTACGAATTCACCTCTTGGAACGTCATTTTGATTACATTGAATATCAACACATTCCTAGATATCTAAATACATTAACATATGCATTGGCTAATTATGTGTTAGACAAACATTTTAGAAAATTACAAAATCCAATCGCACTTTGTATATACAAGAAGTAAGCTAGTAGAAGCCTCATATATATATATAACGATAAAAAAATTTACAAAAATTGTTTTTGTCTGAAGACCAAAATATCAAAAATGTGAAGAACATGGCTTCATATACAAATATAGCATCAAGGATGTTGCTCGGGATAAAATGTGACTGCCTGTGCTACTCTACGGAGTAGTCGACCAATGGAAGTAGATACACCCACTGTGTTCTGTTGATAAAGCCTCAGGATATCATCAGTAGAGGCATCTGGGATGTCCATCATCAGCCCCTCCAAGTTTTGTTCTATATCCTGATAGTTGTTGCCTCTAAAGATGTCCTAAAAACAACATTAGTTTAACATTAATTTATCAACCCGAGGATTCATCTTTTATTTCAAGAATATCAGCAAAGTCTATGCAGATAGCTCGTAGAGGCTAAAATCCCGTAGTTAAAGAAAATCTGAGTTTATCAACAATCAAGTTCCTCACACATTCATTAAACTTCTGAAACTAAGATTTTACTGAACAAGATTGAAATCCGATCTATAATGTACTTAAAAGCATGAATTGAATTGCTAAATTGATATAATCAAGAATAGGAATTGAATCTATGAAAAATCTTAATAAATTGATCTATTGATGACTATCTAATCTACTAGAAATAAATAACTGAGTACTGTAAATTGAGAAAAGAAAATAAAATGAAAGGAACAGAAAATGCTAATTTAGCGGAAAGGAACAGCAAATACTAATTTAGCGGAAAGGAACAACAAATACTAAACTGAGCGAAAGGGATAGCAAATGCTAATTTAAGCGAAAAGGAACAGCGAATACTAAACTAAGCGAAAGGGACAGCAAATGATAATTTAAGCGAAAAGGAACAGCACGTGTGAAAATGAGAGGAACTGTCAAGCAGTAAACTATAGAAAAACGGAATCTGGAACAGCAATCGATAACATTTACGATTAAGCATCTATCTTTTACAAGAAAACAGCATGAAAGTATCAACACATTCACAAATTTATCTTAATTACCGCAAAAGAGATTTAAACCATAAGACAGGAATCAAATTGATACAATTATAGATTGAGACAGTAACTCCTTCAGACTGGGCCCTCGGTCCTCAGAAGTACTGTTGCTAGAAACTCAGTATGTGAAAATGATGAAAATGTTCAAAGCCTTTATTAATTCCATAATTGATCCAACATTTACAAAAGATGTTTGTGTAGAGCAATTTTGAGTTCTAAATGCTTGGATAAAATTCTATGATGATCTCGTCCAGGATCCACTATCCTTTATATATTACAAAATATGGGTAAATTGAGCTATCCTGAGGATCGAGAGATCCTCGGGATCGCTATTACTATTTATGAAGTTTACAAAATAGAGAATCAATCTCTCTTGAAACTGCTTTGAGCCTAATATATTTAACCTCCAATAGCTTACATACCTCCAAAATATCTTTAGCTATCATGGGTTTAGCAATATTTACCCATTCCTGTAACAAAATCAAACAATTCCAACCATATTTTAGAATTTATAAATTACAACTCAATAATATTTCTGGAAGACATTTCAATCATTTTCTATTCTATTGTATTCATAAGTAACAGAAAAACCAATCGAGATTGTATCCTAAATCATGAGAATGAGGGGAATATTTGTACCTTTTTCATAACCCAACATTACCCCCCAGCTTACCTTCTTGCATGTCCTCATGCAAGCTAAGTTTGTACATGTAAAGAAATGATGTTGTAAGGAGGAAAAGTAGGTTCACTAGGTGCCCTGAACCCATTCTTATGTTTGAGTTCTCCAAAAGCAGTATCTTCCCTCTTCTTATTAATTTGATAATCTCTCTGGTAATCCTTTGGAGGAACCCAGATAATAGGGGGATTATATCTGCACCCAATCCAAGCAGGTCCTTCTTCCTAGATCATTCTGGGATACCTTTCTATTCTGGAGGTGGTTGCAAACAAATTCATGAACCCCAAGGGTTCCTTGATCTTTACTTCATCTGGAGAGGCATCCCACTTAACTTGGAGCCAGCAATATCTTCTTCTTTGAGTTCCCTAAAATATATCATGCATGATCGTATGACATGTTGGTGAATGGGGCCTAAAGAGCCTTTCACCCCTTTTCATGAATTTCCTATGTCACATGATGGCTGGAAAAGATTTTGGTGGTTCTCCTCTGACCCAGAGATCTAACCCAGTTTCTCTCTTCATGAAAGTTTTGTGGACTTTAGCCCACCTGACTTGATTTTTGGTGAAGGATAGAAATGCTTGAAGTTGTATATCTCCAATAAAAGGACCAGGGTTATCTCTACTATTGTCTTCCAAAATGAAGTTATGGAAGTATAATTCGCACAGAAAATATTGTACGTTCTCTTCATGCTCTCTAAAACATGACACAAATTTAGAGATAGTGGTGAATTTAATCAGTTTACCTGCTTGAATATCTTTCACCCTCAGCAACAAGTAGCGTTCTAATAAAAACAAAGTATAATTGGTAGCAGGATCTCTACAATCTATTGCATCAGTGTAGACATCACAAATCTCTTTGATTTGCTCCAAATCTTTTTCCAATTGGCCTTGTAATTTCTTTGTCTTCCCTTGATCCTTAGTCAGCTCAGAATAAGTTTAATATTCCATTTCTTACATGGTCTTAAGTTTTTTAACAACTCTTTGGTTCTCTTCCATGGTCACCATTTCATCTCTAGTTTGAGTCAAGGCTTGTTGGGCTTATACCATCTCTGCTTCTAGTATATCAATGATGGCACTCTGATCTTGAAACTGAGATGTCTCTTCAGTATAAAAACCTTCTTCTTTCATTGTTGGGACTACTGTCTGAGTTTCTGCATCTCTAGTCTCCAGAGGAGTGGGAATCACTTCCTCAGGTTGAGAATTTGTTCCTCCTAGAATTTCTGGTTGAGCTCCAGTTTCATATGCTTCCAAAGGAATCTCCTCTTCATTTTGAACAACTATCCTTTCTGTCGGTGTAATCTCAGTTTGAAGTTCCACTTCTATTGTCTCTTCAAGAATATGAAGTTCTGACGATATTCCTACAAAACTTGTTTGGACTACCCTCCTAGAAAGAGGATTCCTTCCATGTGCTCTACGTATTTAGGTCTTCTTTATTTCATGGGCCTTGTTGTAAGTTTTAAACCTGTGAAGTGAAGCAATGCAATATAGATTCTTAAGCAAAACAGAATTTAATCAATGGCTCATACACAAAGTACATTGAGATTTTATATCGGAAACCCTCAATCGGGAAAACCTTTCTTATATTCATTATATCAAATTTCACCATTCACTATACAATATATACAATGTTTTTAGGTATTCCGTAGATACCAAAACCCTAATCCCTAAAACCGGGATTATTTTTAGTAAACTGCTAAAAATAGAAAAATCGTCAGATGCAGATGTCATATCTGACGCGCCCACACACACACATGCAAATAATATAACACATACCCAATATTCTCCCACTTGTTGTTTTCTTTTCATCCATGGGTCCAAGGGATTATATAGTCAACAATCCAGGGCAGCAATGCCCATTGTTACTCTACACCAGGAGAAATTTTCTGTGCTCACAGACTTTGTCAATGAATCTGCAACATTCTTGAAAGTGTCAACCTTTTCCAGAAACACCTTCTTTTCCTCAACCATGTCTCTCACAAAGTGATATTGTACATCAATATGCTTTTTCTTCGAATGGTAAGCTGGGTTCTTTGCCAGGAAGATTTCACTCTAACTACCACAATCTAATCTCACTGCTTGTTGTACCAACCTAATACCTGAACACAATCTTTGTAACCATAATACTTCCTTGCTTGCATCAGTGGCTACCATGTA
>JASDQU010819655.1:26299-46909 GCA_032191745.1 Picea mariana | reverse complement strand
CTTTACTTAGTGGAAAGGTGTTGATAAGTGGTACCTTGAAAATATGTGATTTGTTCCCTTTCAACAATTATTATTAATCCTTGTATTATGTGATAGCTACCCTTTGGCTAGAATTTGAGTGTGTTATAGTGTTAATTTGACCCTTCTTTTGGGATGATACCTTATTTCATAATTTGACTTGCAATGAGACATATGTGTTAATGTGACAATGGTAATTCATGTTATATGAGTTATGATTTATGCCTTGTTAATAATATATTTCATATGATTTGTTTTGATGATTATGTTGAATATACATTGGTATGTTGGATGGACCAACTTGTTACAAGTGGAGACTAGGTGGACAATGGGGAAATGAACTCAACTAAATTGTTCTAAGCCTAAATTAGAGGTGTTTTGAGTCCAGGAGCATCTCCACCACACCTCAACTAAATTGTTCTAAGCCTAAATTATTTGTTCTTGATAACCTTTGGGTTAAATTCATTAGATTTGATGTGGATTGTATATCATTACCTCATTAAACTTGAGCCCTGCTTGAAGGGGCAACACCTGTTAATGTGGTTGCATTGGTTGGGTGGAAAATTGACCCTTGGTGTGATTTCCCCCTTTTTTATTGAAGACTAGTTCATGAAATCTTGCTAGAATTGTTGGTGGGAGATGGAGAATAGTTGGCTCAGCCTTGGACTTTTGCAAGATACATGTTAAAATTATTTTTTATTTAAGTATTTAATTATGCATTGATGTTACTTGGATTATGGTGTAATTTCTTGTTTCTCTATGGATCTAGGGAATTCCCACATGAACTTCACTCAATGAACTTATGAAATAGCACATTCAGTCATTGGATATTAAATAACACCCCTAATTTCACTATATACTAAAAAATACCTCCCAAAATCCTTTTGTTGAAGCCCCCTCCCCCCTCAATACACCTATCTAATTAAAAATCCCCCTAGTTTTACTAGATATTTTAGATATTCATTTTTCCCTAGAATTTTTAATACCCCTTTTTATTTCTACCCCTATTACTTAGATATGAAAAAACTATTATAAGCCCGCAGATAAAAAAATAACTCAAAAATAAGTAAACAACTGCATTAACATCCTTACATTGAGACATGCCACTATAGTAAGATAACATATGGTTGATAGGATTGGTGTTATACTACAACCTAGGGTTCATAGGCTTGGTGTTATACTACATTTACCCCTCTCTTCGATCTAATACATGGTCATGCATTCACTGAGGAAGGGGTTTATGTATATGGATTTATATTTGAAGACCGAGAAAGGTGAGGTGCCTCAAGGCGTAACTCTTTGTCTTTCATAGCCTTCTCCAAAATATATTGTATAATATATATTAATTTAATATAATATAATGAAAAAACAAAAAAAATGTTATAGCAATCATAAAACGAAGAAAAAAATCCATAAGCCTATGATCAGGTTGTGTGAAGTTATTCTAGTCGGCCATTAGTCAGAACAAAACCCTATCCCACGTGCATGTGCAGATCATATTGGGGTCGGATTCCTGAGACAAGAAGAAGATATTGTGAGCCCACTAATGAGGAGGCCCACCTGAAACAAAACCCTGGTCACCTGCAGATACTGGAGCTGACCGCCCGAGACAAGGAGGGGATAGTGTGACCCACTATTGAGGAGTCCCATCCGAAGAAAAACCTTAGCCATGTGAAAATATTGGAGTCGGTTTCCTGAGATAAGGAGGGGACAGTGTGAGCCCACTAGCATTGAAGCTGGCCACCTAAGACAAGGAGTGGACAGTGTGAGCCCACTAGCATTCGAGTCAGTCGTCTGAGACAAGGAGGGGACACTGTGAGGGGACAGTGTGATCCCATTGGAGATAAATATATCTGTGATCGACTACTGGAGATAAATATAGAGGAGATACACTCAAGGGACAAGCATTTCCACAAAAATGGTAAGCACCTACGCAATTTAATTTTTGTAGGGTTATTTTTTATGTCAAGATGGACGTTCATTTATGCCTGGGATTGAACCCATGACTTCATCATGGATATTGTGACAAAAACTCCATGTTATTTAGAAAACCCCCATGTTCTTTAAATTCTTGTAATTGTTGGTGATGTTGTGTTGTTTTTATTTCCTTATTGTTCAGTTCCATTGGTGTAGAGTACTAATAGTAGAAATAACTAGTTGTGGTTTTCATAAAAATAAAAGAATAAAAACAACAATAATATTTAAAACACTGGTACAAATTATTTTAAGATCCATTGTGATGATCCATGCATTGGGATACTTAGGTCAAATTACATGGCATACCGAAATCCATTGTGGCTGATCCTGATCCCACCTTCACCAACAATTTTTATCAAGAGTGTTTTTTTTTCTTCAAGGTAACCAATTGAATATTAGCATTATCACCCCCAAAACCAATGGCCGCTAGATGGAAGCACTCAACAAATGTTTGGAAGCTTATTTATATTATTCTTATTTAGAATAGAAATCCCAATGGATCTAGTGGTTACCCCTATCCAAATGGTGGTACAATGCTACCTATCATGGTATTACTAAAATGATCCCCTTCGAGGCATTCTATGGACAACCACCCCTGTAAATGATCTTGTACTTGTCGATCCTCTCTAAGGTTCAAGAGGTAGATAACAACTTGACATCCCACGTTTGTGAATATTGTTGTCACAATTGCGACGTTGTGGAAACTAGGTTTTCCCCCTCCAACAGTCACCTTAGTATGTTGACCAAGTCAAAATACTAACGGTCACTCCATAACTTTATCATTACAACAACTAGAAAATAAGAACTTAACCCTAATAGCAAAGATGGAGGGAGTAAGTGCAAGTTTGAAAAAAATGTCATTTTAGAGAGATCTATCACTAGAGTAGATAAAGTTATGGAGGAGATGCTATCTTATAGACCCCCATCAACAAACACCATCAACGAGGAAGAAACCCAATAAGCAGACAAAGAAACTCTTGCATTCAGACCATTGCCACATGGTCACTCCATAACTTTATCATTACAACAACTAGAAAATAAGAACTTAACCCTAATAGCAAAGATGGAGGGAGTAAGTGAAAGTTTGAAAAAAATGTCGTTTTAGAGAGATCTATCACTAGAGTAGATAAAGTTATGGAGGAGATGCTATCTTATATACCCCCATCAACAAACACCATCAACAAGGAAGAAACCCAATAAGCAGACAAATAAACTCTTGCATTCAAACCATTGCCACATGATGCAAACATAAATTGACACATGGGATGGGATAGACAACAATTGTTGCACACATGTAGTTTGTGCAAATTGGTTGGTAGTTTAGAATTAAAAATCACTGTGGATTTGACCATAATAAAGAAACACCTTTGACATAATAAAAGTTATAATGATTGATCCAAGTAAAAATCCATTAAAAATTGGAAATTATAGAAGGGTTAGACAAAAATAATATGTGTGGCCCTTTATTTCAATCAACGAAGGGTGTATGGCGCTAAATATGATCTCTTTTGAACTTTTTCATTATTGTTGAATCCCTTTGAATACTTACCTAAACAAGGAGACTTGTGCCCATTCATGAACTCACACCCATTCAAAGAAACTAAGTATTCATGAACTCATGCCCATTCACAAGTAGAGATAGAGAACTCGAGCTCGCGGTTAGAGATAGCTCGCGGAGGGCATAGGGAGAGAGCTCACTAGCTGCAATGTTAGAGAGAGCTCGTGGAGGGCACCGGGAGAGAGCTCACAAGCTACAGGGTTAGAGAGAGCTCACGGAGGGCACTGACCGGGAGAGAGATCTCGCGAAGAGAATGGTAATTTGTTGAAAATACTTCTCTGTATTCTCATAAAATGCCTTAGGGTGATCAGTGATGTCTTGAGCTTGGAATTCATTTTGAATGTGGAGGATAATAGTGGCATCCATGTTGACCATTCCCAACTTCCGTAGAGCTCCCATTTGATCTTGAACCAGTGAAAAGGGCCCTTGAGTCTATGCCAACCAAATCTTATCCTCTTGAAGAAACAATTATAACCCTAATATTATGACGATTAAATTTATAACCACAAGGGAGGATTCCTTGGTGACCTCAAGGGATCGAATAACAAGTTCGATAGCCAATCCTACCATCCCCTATCTTAATCACCTGTTAGTTGGTCTAGGTCTAGGATTTGTAAGGTGATTGTTGTCATCAAATTGTCCAAAAACTCTTAGGGTTAAGTTACATGAGAAAAATTCCCAACATAATAGGATACTAGAAAGAGAAACACTATGGTAATCATTATGAGCTTACTGCGATACTAATAGGATACTAGTAATGAACTAGTGTTACATCTTGATTGACTGACTGTTTCTGTCATTAATGGTTTTATAGGATGTACAAGAAAATAGGTATTTTTCAGATCTATCTTCATTGATTGAAGGAAGTTTAGGTAGAATAGAGGAAAATGAGACATCTAGTAGGTCTAACAGGCGGAGATCAACTAGAGGTGAGAAGATCAGAAGAAAATTCCATAAGCGCATGGATTTTTTTCTTGTGAAAGGGGGATCATGTTCTTATGATCATGAGAGCATAGACGACATCGAGGTGCCCTTGAGGTACAAACATATAGTGAAACAATGGGTACCCAAGGATCTTCCTGAAATAAACATTGATTTTTGTGTAAACGAAAGGATATACCAGATTGCTCCATCGTCATTACATGGGTTGGGGCTATTTTCCACGGATGGCATAAAGGTATTTTACGAAGGATTAACTAAATTGATGGAGTACGTTGGACCCTGTTATATCTACAAAGATTAGATACAAATAGTCCAATATACAAAAAGTATGTGAAGATATGGCTTGGCAGCAAATTATATACAGCTAAAAAATAATGATCAAAATAAAGGAGAAACTATCTACATTGACGAAAGACCAAAAGCAACGGGGAATATTGTAGGGTTTATAAACAGTACATGACCCGCGACCACAAATAAGCGACCCAATTGCGTATTTGAGGGGCGTGAAGGAAACAATGCATTCGTATGTGCAATAAAGTCAATAGCTGCAGGGGAAGAGATATTGATTGATTACAATTTGAATCGAATAGATAAAGATGTTACTATTATGGGGGCGGTATGTATACTAATTTACCCAACCTGTAAGCAATGGCTCATATTTTATGATTTTCATTATGTTCTATTTTTGTTATCAACATTTGAATTTCTCATAAATTTGAATTTATTTCTCATGATATTGATCACGGTTCTAGTTTTACTGTAATGTGGTAGGATGATTGTGGTAAATCAATAGCGGCCTCAAAACAGGTAAATGAACAACAATTTTTGAATTGCATTTAATGTGCATTTAATTTTTGTGGAAATCAATTGTTTTGTTTGTTTACATAACTGAATTATCATTTATTTTGTTGAATATATAGTCGGTGGGACACGATGTTGATGATGATTCACTCATCGAAAGGGATTTTTATGAATTCCCCGACCCTATTATTTAAATAAGGAAAATGATCAATAAAGGAAACAAGGAACTGGATCAGTTGTTAAATATTCTAGATCAAACTCCTGAGGTCGAAGAAAGGATCAGAGAAGTTATGACCAGGCTTAAGACATATAAGGTAATAACCATAATTTCAAGTTGTTTTATTTTTATGTCATAAGATCAATTATGAAAGCTTGATTTTAAACTTTTACATTATCTAAACGAAAAAATGTTTTCTTTCTTATATAGAAATTTTTGGATCCTGTTGACACCGACATGCATGGTATCGATAGTAGTGGCACTGCATAGACACCATAGGGTCCCAATGCAGGCCCTCATATAGTTGCCAGGACGTAGCTATTTAGATCTCCACCTTCCACACCATTAGGTGGGAGCCACGACACACCCACCGAGGAAGTGGCCACACAGGTAGGCTCTGGAGGTGGTGACAGAGACGAGGCCGATGATTTGACAAACTATATGGTTTCTTTTCCTAAAGAATGATGTGTGACCAACACAGGGACCCTTCAGGGCACCTTTATGGTCAACGAGGAAGGACTTCCATTAAAGCAGGTTAAAGTCCCATGTAATTTTTAAAATTTTATTTTTTTCATGTTCTCTATGTAGAAAAATATAAATCATCTAAATTATTATTTTTAAATTAATAATCATATAATCATTTTGTGTGTAGGGAACAACAATTTTAATATGTCCTTGGAGAATAAGGATTTGCTTATTTTTGGGCCCACCATACAGGAGAGGTGGAATTCCCAGAATTCCAACCTCAAAAAAGAATTGATGGATTATCTAGAAAACCTTTTTGGTGTAGATACTTTTAATAAGACCTTGGCCACGGCTGCAGCTGGACAAAATTTAAAATATGAGCGAGAAACATATAGGAGGCACTTGAAACAAAATGATAGGTACGAGTGTCCTATGATGATTCCAAAGAGGGAGTGGAAGGCCCTCATTGAGGACGCAAAAGAGAAGAAATTGACAGATGAAGGAAAAACACCCTCTGGTCCCAGAAGGTAAATTACAATTTCAATTGAATACCTTCAATTTTTTTTAGATGTAAATAAACCTGTGGTATATATTAACATACTTTAAACTTTTGATGATAGGTTGATTGAAACATCAAAGGCCACAAAAGCAAGGCTTGCCAAATGTGGCCAGCACAAGCTAGGTTAGGGTGGCTACTTGAAGTTGTAGTCACAAATTGTAAGTACCTAAATATCTTATTTGTATCACCTTAAAACTTTTAGGTAATTCCAACGAATAACATAAAAAAATACATACTCTTATGAAATGCAGGGTGATGAGTTTGGTAATAAAACCATGGAGGAAGACCTCAAGCTTGGTTACAAGTACGGCTATAAAGCGGTAGTTGAACACCGAAAAAGCTTGGGGCAGATACCAAGAACCACTTTGTAGGATAAGGTAAATAAAATTCAATCCACATTAACCTTTATTATTAAAAGAATACAGTCATGTTGGATATTATTGACATTTACAACTTTGTTTTAATCAGGGGAGTAGCACTGTCAACGGACACACTAGTCCTATTGGAGAGCAGTGCATTGATAGCAGTTTGCAACCAGAAGATAATTTTGATCCCATTCAGTCCCAATTTTCCATGGAGGCGCAGCTGCACGATGGTGCTACAACCGAGATGGCACATGATGGTAATATGGTTGTATTTTAGTCATATACTTAATAATTTCGTAGTTATACATTTTGTACTTCTATTTTTTTTTACTTATACATTTATGATTGTCATTATAAAGTTTGTGGTCTCAATGGCAGAGAATGTTGTACTTGTGGCTTGTACAGTTGAAGAGGAGAACGTGGGGGCAACCATTCCAACGGTGTCAACCAGTGCACTAGGTAAATAATTACATTGCATGTGTTTTTTTTAATATTACTGAACTAGTTCAATGATATTTAAAAACTAGCCATTTAAATTTTGTATTTTCTTCTTTTGTAGGTGATGCCTCATCACAACGACCTCCATTACACCATGAGTACCCCACGACTAGGCATGCTCTGCATGATAGGCTGTAATCACAATCAGATTTTGAAGAGCACCTAGAGAACGAAGACGTAGATATTGATGAAATGATTAGGAACTATAGGGCTAATAAGAAAAGGCTGGCTAAAAGTACTAAATGATGATGTACATGAATATTTTAATATGTTTTTTTTTGCTGTAAATATTTCAATAGATTTATATGTTGGGTATTGGGGAATTGAGAGTTATGTGAGGGGGGGGGAGGGGCCATAAGAGCTTCCACCTTCACGTGGTTGGCCTTGTTCAGTAGAGAATAATTTATTGGAGTCGTTTAATCTTGGAGAAAACCTCCCTCGATCCTACAGAGCAACAACAAAGTCAATGTTGACTTCATTGCTGCTACTTCAAATCAAGGGAGATAGTTTGATCAAATATTAGATGCGTGGCTCCAACAAATTATTATTGAAACCAAGAGGAGCTCATTCAGGTATGTTTGGACACTCTCGTAAAAATGCATATTAGAGTAAATAATGCGCTACAAATATTACTTGTATTAATTTTTTAGATATTTAAGGACGTTGAATGATTTTGGCAGGTACTTTAAGATATTTCTTCGTCGATTGAGTGAACCTCAAGACTAACAGAGGGACATACAATGGAAGAGAAACACGTGAGGCCAACCATTCCAACTGTATTGTCGACCAATTCATCAGATCAGGTGTGATTGCTCCTTTCAACAATTAATTTTATATAGCCATCAATTCTAGTTATTTTAATTTAGATCTGTTTATTTCTTTTTAAATATAATATAGCTAAAAATGTGTGTAGTGAATAAATGGAGCATCCTTGGCACCTACAAGTGTTAAATTGGTTAATATGGATCTATTACCAAAGCTATTAGATATGCATTAGAAGTTGGTGTATTGGGAATAACAATGATGTTTAACGCACACACACACACAATTAAGAAACGTATCAATGTGAACACAATCCCAACATAAGAATATGCAACCGTAAAGATAGCTTGTAACATCACATAGAAAACAACCACAAGCCAAATATCGCCCATGCGATATGATACCAAATCCACAGGCACTGGTAGTATTAGGGTGAGTGAGGATGCTATCACATCAACCGGGGACTTGCACCCTAAAGCCCTCCAGATTGGCAAAGCCTTTGGTACAGGTAATGCCTTATAAACCACCTCCATCTCACAATTGTTATCTATGTAGGATTATTCACAACACATACCCAACTGGACATTAACACACACACTCAATTAAGAAGAGGGGTGTTAATGTGGAAGGAAATTCCAACATAGGGATATGTCACTGTAGAGATAGATTGTAACATCACCATAGATAACAACCACAAGCCAAAGACAGGCCACAAGGCATGACACCGAAACCATCGGCAATTCTAGTAATAGAGTCAAGGAGGATGCTATCACATAAACCTGTGGAATTGCACCCAAAGACAGTGTCCAGATCAGCAAAGTTTTTGGCACATAGATAACAACCACAATCCAAAGATGGCCCACAAAGAATGACACCAAAACTATCAACAATGTCAGTCCAAGAGCGAGGGAGGATGCCATGACATCAACCCAGGGACTTGCAGCCCAAAGCCATCGTCCAGATTGGCAAATATTTTGGTGTGATAAATGGCTTGTATACCATCTCCATCTTACAATTGTTATCCATGTGGGATTATTCACAACACAGTGACACACACACCCAACAGTGATGTTTAACGCACACAGACACACAATTAAGAAAAGTATCAATGTGAACACAATCTCAACATAAGAATATGAAACCATAGAGATAGCTTGTAACATCACATAGAAAACAACAACAAGCCAAATATCGCCCATGCGATATGATACCAAATCCACAGGCACTGGTAGTATCAGGGTGAGGTAGGATGCTATCAAAACAACTGGGGACTTGCACCCCAAAGCCCTCTAGATTGGAAAAGCCTTTGGTACAGGAAATGCCTTATAAACCACCTCCATCTCACAATTGTTATCTATGTAGGATTATTCACAACACATACCCAACTGGACATTAACACATGCACTCAATTAAGAAGAGGGGTGTTAATGTGGAAGTAAATTCCAACATAGGGATATGTCACTGTATAGATACACTGTAACATCACCATAGATAACAACCACAAGCCAAAGACAACCCACAAGGCATGACACTGAAACCATCAACAATGTTAGTAATAGAGTCAAGGAGGATGCTATCACTTCAACCTGTGGAATTGCACCCAAAGATAGTGTCCAGATCAGCAAAGTTTTTGTCACGTAGATAAAAACCACAATCCAAAGATGGCCCACAAAAAATGACACAAAAACTATCAACAATTTCAGTCCAAGAGTGAGGGAGGATGCCATGATATCAACCCAGGGACTTGCAGCCCAAAGCCATCTTCCAGATTGGCAAAGATTTTGGTGTGAGCAAGCTTGTATACCATCTCCATCTTACAATTGTTATCCATGTGGGATTATTCACAACACAGTGACACACACACCCAACAATGATGTTTAACGCACACACACACACAATTAAGAAACGTATCAATGTGAACACAATCCCAACATAAGAATATGCAACTGTAAAGATAGCTTGTAACATCACATAGAGAACAACCACAAGACAAATATCGCCCATGCGATATGATACCAAATCCATAGGCACTAGTAGTATCAAGGTGAGGGAGGATGCTATCACATCAACCAGGGACTTGCACCCCAAAGCCCTCCAGATTGGCAAAGCCTTTGGTACAGGTAATGCCTTATAAACCACCTCCATCTCACAATTGTTATCTATATAGGAATATTCACAACACATACCCAACTGGACATTAACACACACACTCAATTAAGAAGAGGGGTGTTAATGTGGAAGGAAATTCCAACATAGGGATATGTCACTGTAGAGATAGACTGTAACATCACCATAGATAACAACCACAACCCAAAGACAGCCCACAAGGCATGACACCGAAACCATCGACAATGTTAGTAATAGAGTCAAGGAGGATGCTATCACATCAACCTGTAGAATTGCACCCAAAGACAGTGTCCAGTTCAAAAAAGTTTTTGGCACATAGATAAAAACCACAATCCAAAGATGGCCCACAAAGAATGACACCAAAACTATCAGCAATGTCAGTCCAAGAGCAAGGGAGGATGCCATGACATCAACCCAGGGACTTGCAGCCTAAAGCCATCTTCCAAATTGGAAAATATTTTGGTGTGAGCAATGGCTTGTATACCATCTCCATCTTACAATTGTTATCCATGTGGGATTATTCACAACACAGTGACACACACACCCAACAGTGATGTTTAACACACACACACACACAATTAAGAAAAGTATCAATGTGAACACAATCCCAACATAAGAATATGCAACCGTAAAGATAGCTTGTATCGTCACATAGAAAAAAACCACAAGCCAAATATCGCCCATGCGATATGATACCAAATCCACAGGCACTGGTAGTATCAAGGTGAGGGAGGATGCTATCACATCAATCAGGGACTTGCACCCCAATCCCTCTAGATTGGCAAAGCCTTTGGTACAGGTAATGCCTTATAAACTACCTCCATCTCACAATTGTTATCTATGTAGGATTATTCACAACACATACCCAACTGGACATTAACACACACACTCAATTAAGAAGAGGGGTGTTAATGTGGAAGGAAATTCCAACATAGGGATATGTCACTGTAGAGATAGACAGTAACATCACCATAGATAACAACCACAAGCCAAAGGAAACCCACGAGGCATGACACTTAAACCATTGACACTGTTAGTAATAGAGTCAAGGAGGATGCTATCACATCAACCTATGGAATTGCACCCAAAGACAGTGTCCAAATCAGCAAAGTTTTTGGCACATAGATAACAACCATAATCCAAAGATGGCCCACAAAGAATGACACCAAAACTATCAGCAATGTCAGTCCAAGAGTGAGGGAGGATGCCATGACATCAACCCAGGGACTTGCAGCCCAAAGCCATCTTCCAAATTGGCAAAGATTTTGGTGTGAGAAATGGCTTGTATACCATCTCCATCTTACAATTGTTATCCATGTGGGATTATTCACAACACAGTGACACACCCACCCAACAATGATGTTTAATGCACACACACACACAATTAAGAAAAGTATCAATGTGAACACAATCCCAACATAAGAATATGCAACCATAAAGATAGCTTGTAACATCACATAGAAAACAACCACAAGCCAAATATCGCCCATGCGATATGATACCAAATCCACAGGCACTGGTAGTATTAGGGTGAGGGAGGATGCTATCACATCAACCGGGGACTTGCACCCCAAAGCCCTCTATATTGGCAAAGCCTTTGGTACAGGTAATGCCTTATAAACCACCTCCATCTCACAATTGTTATTTATGTAGGATTATTCACAACACATACCCTGGACATTAACACACACACTCAATTAAGAAGAGGGGTGTTAATGTGGAAGGGAATTCCAACATAGGGATATGTCACTGTAGAGATAGACTGTAACATCACCATAGATAACAACCACAAGCCAAAGACAACCCACAAGGCATGACACCGAAACCATCGGCAATGTTAGTAATAGAGTCAAGGAGGATGCTATCACATCAACCTGTGGAATTGCACCCAAAGACAGTGTCCAGATAAGCAAAGTTTTTGTCACATAGATAACAACCACAATCCAAAGATGGCCCACAAAGAATGACACCAAAACTATCAGCAATGTCAGTCCAAGAGTGAGGGAGGATGCCATGACATCAACCCAGGGACTTGCAGCCCAAAGCCATCTTCTAGATTGGCAAATATTTTGGTGTGAGCAATGGCTTGTATACCATCTCCATCTTACAATTGTTATCCATGTGGGATTATTCACAACACAGTGACACACCCACCCAACAGTGATGTTTAACGCACACACACACACAATTAAGAAAAGTATCAATGTGAACACAATCCCAACATAAGAATATGAAACCGTAAAGATAGCTTGTAACATCACATAGAAAACAACCACAAGCCAAATATCGCCCATGCAATATGATACCAAATCCATAGGCACTGGTAGTATTAGGGTGAGGGAGGATGCTATCACATCAACCGGGGACTTGCACCCTAAATCCCTCCAGATTGGCAAAGCCTTTGGTATAGGCAATGCCTTATAAACCACCTCCATCTCACAATTGTTAACTATGTAGGATTATTCACAACACATACCCAACTGGACATTAACACACACACTCAATTAAGAAGAGGGGTGTTAATGTGGAAGGAAATTCCAACATAGGGATATGTCACTGTAGAGATAGAATGTAACATCACCATAGATAACAACCACAAGCCAAAGATGGCCCACAAAGAATGACACCAAAACTATCAGCAATGTCAGTCCAAGAGCAAGGGAGGATGCCATGACATCAACCCAGGGACTTGCAGCCCAAAGCCATCTTCCAGATTGGCAAAGATTTTGGTGTGAGCATTTCTTGGGACTTCCAATTGCAACTTTTGTTAGCAGCTCTCATACACTTGTTAGGGCCCAAAATGAAAATTTGATAAACCTAATTAATAACAACCAAGTTATAGCCAAAATAACATAATCTATCTATACTAGGAAAATATTTATAGGTATGTATACAAATGATACAAATGGTGGTGCTTGCACACACATGGTTAGAATGCAATTGCAAATCCAAAGATGTGGAAGGAGACTCCTCCTAGAGATTTGTACTAAGAGTAGATAGATGAGATTCAATACAAAACTAGAGGGGTGAAATCCTTACTTAGGGCTCAAGTAACTGTTAAGTCCTTATTTACTTAATTAATTACAATTGATTATCCTATGATCTACTTTGGCCTTATTAACATATAATTGGACTTTACAACATTACATAGAACATTACAATGATAATATTTGATTATTCTATGACAAAATATTACAAAAATATGTTGCCCTCTAGGGACACAACATGCCCTCCCCCTTAAGTTGGGTTTTTCCCTCAAAGTGTTTGCTAAAGGCACTTCTCTTTAGATGGTGGCACTTCCCTGCGGCTTCATTCTTCACCACCTTGGACTTATCTTGGAGAAGATCATGTGACAAATAAAAAATTTAAGGACTTTGTTTGGAAATGACCATTTAAACCCACTGGAAATGATCGAGACTTGAAGAAGGGTTATGAGCTATCCTTTTCTAGAGATGCTCAAATGGGTTATATCAATATGGATCCAAATATGGTTGAAAAAAAAATTATTGACCATCTTTATCATTTGATTGGTCATGTTACCCACATACATGTGCAAAGCTACTTAAAATGAAAAGGAGACAATTTTTAAGTCTATTCAATAACTACTGTGGAGGATTCATCATGGAAAAGAGGATTTTTATTAAATAGAAAGCCAAAATAGTTATCTTCATCTGGCTGGAGCATCTCATTCTCAATTGTTCATGATTATCTTCAATGAGTTCTTATTTTTCCACGTTTTCCATTTATGCATACCAAGCAACGCGTTCATCTTCTAAGTCTAACCAAGCATTTATTTCATTTTCATTATTTTGCTATTATTCCCTTGCACCAAGATGGACAAATACAACTTTCTTTTATTTATTTTCCTATTCTTTTTTTATTATAATGTAAAGTTTCTATAGTGTCCTGCAACTAAAGCCTCAAATTTTTTACAGAGCCTACTATCCATAGTGAGGATTTGAAGTTAAAGAAAATGAACCTACTTTTAATCTAAATTGTGTAGTTCAGATTTCAGGCCGATTTGGATGGCCAACTTGCATGACCACCTTTTTGCACTTCTAAATCTCAAATTCCATGGCCAACTTGTACTAGTTGTCTCTCAACTCATTGTGATTCTAAATCTCAAATTTTAGGGACAGATAGAGTGAGATCTCCTCTTTCAAACACCTGACTTCACCTTGATTTGGATCTGTGAACTGAAAATTATGGCCTTTCTCCGAGAGGCTATGGAATCTATCAACATATTGGGGTGAGATTGGAAGTCAAACTTTAATATCTATTACTCTTTGTCACCACTCCAAATGCCCACAAAATTTAGTTGTTGATTTTTCAGGATGTTCTCTCACCAACACTTTTTGTTTTACTTCAGCTGGAGGTCAACTGTCAGAGCAGGGAGATATGTTGCCTCCACTGAAAAATATCGAAATATTCAGCAAATTAGAACACGTCAAAAGAAATGAAATTTCAGAATGGAGCACCTCCATTAAAGTAATGGCAACATATCATATATAAATGGAAATCTTGAGACCTCTATTTTCTGATACAGAAATGGCACCTCAATTTAATTCCAATCTCTCTGTAAAAAGTGACTACTCCTGCAGTATAACACCCAAATTGCCCCAAGCAGGGATCCAGATTCCAAACCTTTGCTCTGACACCTGTTATCATCTATGATACCATTTGCAAGGGCCAAAAATGCAAAATTCCCCAACTATGATTGACAGTGGCAGACTAATAGAAGAGATATAGCAGCAAAAAGTAACATAGTCCTACACAAATTATACAAATGGGGGCACCTGCACACCCAAGCTTGGAATGCACTTACTATTCCAAGATGTGGAGGAAGACTTCTCCAAAATACTTATAAGATGAGATGAGATATAAAACAAGAGAAAATATCCCTATTTAAATTTTATACACGAGAGGAGAAACCCTTACTCAGCCTCAACATATAATTGGATCTTATTACTTAATTAATCACAGTTGATTACATTATGATTTTCATAGCCTTAAGAACATACAATTGGCCAGTACAACATTGCTTAGAACATTACAATAAGAAATTTTGAATATACTGTAACCAATATTACGAAATTATGTGGTGTTCTACAGACACAACTTCAACTATAAATAGGTAAAAAAACAGAGGACATTCCAAAGGAACATTACCAGATATCAAGAAGTTTCGGGTGAGGAAATTAACAAGAAGAAATCTGAAATATTCTTTTCAATACTCCAGCCATGCTACAGGAAAGAATCTTTCAGACATTGAATTTCAAAAAGGACCTCTTACTAATGAAATAATAAGAGCACCTCTTGAGGAGAAAAGTCATAAAACAAAAGATTGGTTAGGAGTAGTCCAACAGAGTAAAGGCAGGCTATTTTCCAGGACTCACAAATGGTTTACTAAGGCAAGTAGGCTGCTACTCATTAAATCAAATTTGCAAATCACGCTCATGTATCTCTCTTTGGTCTTAGCTGATCCAAATAAAATAGCTAGTGAAATTAAGAAACTTCGACAACAAGTCTTCTAGAAAAGCATAATGGATGCTAAGAAAGGGTGCCTCATAGCCAGGGAGAAACTCTGTCTTCCCAAGCAATTGGGAGAGACATGCCTCTAAAGAATGTAACTCTTAAATATCAACAACCAATCTCTCTTTGCTTCGGTGTAGGGACAATAAAGGCCTCAGGGCTTCCACCCTTCACACGAGGGATACACCCTAGATTCTTCCAAGAGATAAATGTTGTTACACCTCATATTGTATGAGGTCCCACATTGAGATTTCCATCACATTGATGGAGATCTATTGTTGGTTCCTTGGATCATTTTGGACTGACTTGTGGGGATCCATCTTCATGGAACCCCTTTTCTTCATGTCCTTGGATCATTTGATGGAGATCTTTGGTTTGGGGGAGTCTCACTTTTCCTTGGATGGATGATTGTGCTTGCTGCTTGGTTGTCTTCTCACATGTGTTTGCCTTGTTGATCATCCCTTGGTTGCACTTTTTATGGATGTGGATCATATTATCTCATTATGGTGGTTTGGTATATGTGCTTATCTTGGATATGAATGATCAATCGAGCTCCCCAAGGGGTTGGATAACAATGTTAGAAGGTAGATGTTTCATGATGTTGTTGATGTTTCCTAGTGACTTGGCATGCTGATGTATGATGTTGGTGTCATTATGATGGGTATGTTGGATTTTTGATGGGGGACACACTTTATTATTGGATGGCGTTATCATTTATTTATAATGAGGTAGTATCAGGGTGAGTGAGGATGTTATCACATCAACCGAGGACTTGCACCCCAAAGCCCTCCAGATTGGCAAAGCCTTTGGTATAGGTAATGCCTTATAAACCACCTCCATATCACAATTGTTATCTATGTAGGATTATTCACAACACATACCCAACTAGACATTAACACACACACTCAATTAAGAAGAGGGGTGTTAATGTGGAAGGAAATTCCAACATAGGGATATGTCACTGTAGAGATAGACTATAACATCACCATAGATAACAACCAGAAGCCAAAGACAACCCACAAGGAATGACACCGAAACCATTGGCAATGTTAGTAATAGAGTCAAGGAGGATGCTATCACATCAACCTGTGGAATTGCACCCAAAGACAGTGTCCAGATCAACAAAGTTTTTGGCACAGGTAATGCTTTACCAACCATGTTCATTTCACAATTGTTATCGGTGTGGGATAAAAGAAAATTATTCTTGAGATGGTTAGTATTTATCATTATCTATGAAAAGGATACTGATGACTAATCTATAGAAAATTAATAGCTGAAGAACCGACATTTTAGATAAGGTGCAACCAAAATTAGCTTTTCATAACACAAGCCTCTATCAAATAAAGAGGTTGAGCACTGGACTGCCAGGAAAATGCCTTGAGATGAACAACATATTCCCAACCTACCACAAAATACCATGGTGTTGTACAAGATACAAGATATTCTCCATTGAGAACACCTCTTAGTCTAGTGAATAATGATAGATATAAATGAAGTTCATTAGGTATAACTGTATGCAGTGCTACTGTCTGTTGGTTCCCAACAGCTCTCAAGTCCTCTTCAACAATGTTTGTAGTTCCAATAGCTGCTGGGAGAGGATCTTAGTATAACTATCTCTCATTAGTGGCGTTTATTGGCGTTTAGGGGGTAGAGGATTGATGAGTTTGTGTAAAGTTTAGTGGCATTCCTGCATCAAGAGCTACATGTTGTGGATTGTTTTACTTGTGCTTTAAGCAGTTTGATATGATTTTTGCCAATATCGGAATCATTGTACTTTTACGTTTCAATTGGAGTCCTTAAGATATTAACAGGAAAAAATTAACTGAACTCGTGGGGGAAGAGGTGTTGATTAGCTTCTCAAATGACACGGAAATTAATTTGTGGCGATTAATTGAAATGAATCTCTCTTTCTATTCCAATAGAAGAAAATTTTCTTAATTCTATTGCTTTGTTTGTTGTATGATTCCTTGTATTGTCCTTGAAATTTGTTAGTCCTACTTCCTTGTTCATCTCCTCATAAAACTGAGGAGATTCTCCAATCTATGCTTGGCATGTTGCACCACAGCCAACAACCCATAAAATCTAACATTATAACTATCTGGACTGATCCAAGAATATCCACATCCATACAATCCGTCGTTCATCTTTCACATACAAGTGTTCGGTTTGAATTCAGAGGGGTAGGATATGTACATCTCCGTATACTAAGCAGTTAAATTATTGCCTGGAGGGTTTAGTTGTCTCACAAACAAGGGAATCTCACACGTCCATCGTTCATCTTTCACATACAAGTGTTCGGTTTGAACTCGGAGGGGTAGGATATGTACATCTTTGTATACTAAGCAGTTAAATTGTTGCCTGGAGGGTTTAGTTGTCTCACGAACAAAGGAATCTCACGCGTCAATTTGATGTTTGGTTAAGCTGTGACTTTAAATTAGAGAAGCACTGAAAATTATCTTATTAGTTTTCTTATAAACAAAGCTGGAATTTGACATCATACATCCCAAAAGTTACTACTGCATGAGTTCTCAATGCTCATCATGCATAGAATATTGCTTAGAATGATTGCAGAAAACTAACAGACAAATCTTGGGAAATAGTAAAATATAGGTTCTCAAACTGTGTTATCAGGTACACAAAATGTCAGTAGTTTATATAAGGACATCTTACTTCAAATACACACAAACCAAGCGTAACCAGCCTCAAGAAGCGAGCCGTCTAATTTGAAAATCCAAACTGTATAATAAGTACTTAACTATTAATTTAGTTGGTTCTAGCTTCTATTACAGGCTAGTAAAATGCTAACTTCTTCCACAGGCAATGGCATAAATTTCAAGAAGTCTGATGCACTGATTATCGATTTGATCATACCATCATAGTAGCAAAATGTAATCATGTGACATTTCAGATGTACAAAATACTCCCCGACATCTATCATACGATACTACATAAAAGTGTACAGTGTGAACACGAGCACAAGCTATGGCATGAATCACCTAGATGTCTAAGCAAAATTTCTAATAGCCTATAGGTGGTTTCTGCAAAATTAGAACATACAACATGTAAGCAACACAACTTGAGGATATTGTGTTGCTTACCACATTTAATACAGCATGTATAGATTTCTCATATGAAAATAGGCATCTCACCATGACCTTCAATGATTTTGACCTAATATCTCCCCAAAATACCCTACTGCTCTTACAATAGCTGCAGCTTCACTAAAGGTCTTGTTCATTCTCCTTTTCATCCAAGCACGTACCACCATTAGTACTTTGACTTTCTCCACAATATCTAGAGTTTGTTTGTTGATTGTGCACCAAGAGTTATATCTTACCCATTCTTAGGGAAAGGTGTAAAAGTCTCATTGATAGAACTGGTGGATTGAGTACAGTAGTGTACAATGCCCATTGTGCAAAAGAGAACAGGAGGATGTAAATGTGTCATTGATAAAACCAAAAGAATGAGTACAAGGATGTAAATTCTCACACGTCAATGTGAATTTGGTTAAGCTGTGAATTTTGCAGATGAGCAGCACAAGGATAGCTTACCCCAATGTCACAGAGCTCGAAGAAGTATCCAACAATGAAATTCAAATTAATGGAAGGAAACAGTGCCTAGTGAATGGTTTTCCAGAAGTGGGAATAGAAGTGAATGACATGATTAGTGATGATGTCATGCACATAGAAGACAATTTAATGGAGATATATGACCTAGAGATGAAAACTTGTATAGCTTCATGAGAGAGATGACCCTGTTACCCCTCATTTTTCATGAGGTCTACACTAGTGAATGTTTTCACTACTCTTGTGATTTTCATCACAAAGGCAAGTTTACAGGTTGATCTTTGGATGGCCTAGGGGTTGTGGGTTCATTGGATTTTCGAGTATGTTAATTGGATGTGAGTGGCATTATGTTCATATGAAAAAAAATAAAAAAAAATACACACTATTACCCCTCAAAATATATAGTTTTATGTTTGTACCCAGATATATGTGGCTCCCACCTGTGTGCAAACTAGATGAGAACATGTTGTAAATGTAAAAGCTCGCCTGAAGTTTAGCTAAGAGTAAAAAAAATAATAAGAATCAAGAGGGCATATATATTATAAATCAATCTTCAAGGGAAAGATTGACTTTCTTATATTAAAATGATTTATTTATTGATACAGGTTGGTTTGCCTCCTCAACATTTGAATTCTATATAGGTATCAAAATAGATTGATAAAATTGACACTTGATACTTTGTTCACAAACTCAGCTTCTTTTACTAGCTGTAACTTGTGATCAAACAAATTTTTTGCTTTTGAAATGTGCAAATTAAGAACAATTCAGTTGTTGGATTCAACATAAAGAACATTATAACATGCAAGACTTCCCATATTAATTTTTCCTACTACACATTGTGCTGAAGAATTCTTGAGGATCTGAAAAATAGAATGATAGTTAACTTGGTCAAGAACATGTGGGCCATACTAAGAGCCTCCTTCATGATTGTTACACTTCTGCTGAAAGCAACAACCATGTTAAAGTCCCTCGAAGTGTAGAAGCTAATGCTAGACAGTTTTAGAATCTCACTAATAGATTGTCCTATTCTTGGCATCAATGTCGAGATCATTTCCCTTTAACACATACAAGCATACCAAGTTTGATGCAGATATCTCATTTAGTTACTTGCAAACAACCCAATTAAGAGAACACCAATGAGATTGTAACTCAATTGAATAAGGTGCATCAATGATCATATATCCTCCGTAGATGGTCTAGATACAGTTATTTTCTTGCTAAAC
>JASDQU010819655.1:15621-26005 GCA_032191745.1 Picea mariana | reverse complement strand
CAATCTCAAGTCTAGTTCTAAGTTCGAACTAAAGTGTAAAGCTGAGTTGTAACCAATCTCAAGTCTAGTTCTAAGTTCGAACTAAAGCATGAAGCTGAGTTATGTTTAATGCATGCAATCAGGTTACTATTTCGAGCTTCCCCTCTTCCCCTCTTCAGCCTATATAAGAAGAGGTCAAACCCTCTCTTCAATACAGTTCTGCAACACAGTTTTCATATGCAGGTTGAGGGTGAAGTAATAGAGGAGCACATCAGTGATAAAGAGGCAGCATATCAGAGGTGTATTTTAGCAAGGTCTTGTAAGTCTTTGCCAGGTCAGAGTCATCTTGGCAAGCTCTTTGAGAGCAGAACATTCATGGTGGATATTTGTAAGAGATCTTACATTATTAATGCAATAAAGGAATATTGTTTGCTGGGGTTTTTCTCCCTGTACAGGGTTTCCTCAGGGTATATGTGTTGTTGATATGCATGTTTACTTATCTACATAATTATTGCTATTCGATTATGATTTGGAATTGTTGAAGTGTATTAAGCTGGAATCAAAGTATTGAAGAAAATAAAAGAATTAATCCGCATAAGAAATCAAGCTCATAATTTAACACAGAACATTACAATGATAATATTTGATTATTCTATGACAAAATATTACAAAAACATGTTGCCCTCTAGGGACACAACATGCCCTCCCCCTTAAGATTGGCTTTTCCCTCAAAGTGTCTACTAAAGGTACTTCTCTTTAGATGGTGGCACTTCCCTGCTGCTTCATTCTTCACCACCTTGGACTTAGCTTGGAGAAGATCATGTGACAAATCAAAAATTTAAGGACTTTGTTTAGAAAGGACCATTTAAACCCACTGGAAATGATCGAGACTTGAAGAAGGGTTATGAGCTATCTTTTTCTAGAGATGCTCAAATGGGTTATATCAATATGGATCCAAATATGGTTGAAAAAAAAATTAATGACCATCTTTATCATTTGATTGGTCATGTTACCCACATATATGTGCAAAGCTACTTAAGATGAAGAGGAGACAGTTTTTAAGTCTATTCAATAACTACTGTGGAGGATTCATCATGGAAAAGAGGATTTTTATTAAATAGAAAGCCAAAATAGTTATCTTCATCTGGCCGGAGCATCTCATTCTCACTTGTTCATGATTATCTTCAATGAGTTCTTATTTTTCCACATTTGCCATTTATGCATACCAAGCAACGCATTCATCTTCTAAGTCTAACCAAGCATTTATTTTATTTTCATTATTTTGCTATTATTCCCTTGCACCAAGATGGACAAATACAACTTTCTTTTATTTATTTTCCTATTCTTTTTTTATTATAATGTAAAGTTTCTATAGTGTCCTGCAATTAAAGCCTCAAATTTTTTACAGAGCCTACTATCCATAGTGAGGATTTGAAGTTAAAGAAAATGAACCTACTTTTAATCTAAATTGTGTAGTTCGGATTTCAGGTCGATTTGGATGGCCAACTTGCATGACCACCTTTTTGCACTTCTAAATCTCAAATTCCATGGCCAACTTGTACAAGTTGTCTCTCAACTCATTGTGATTCTAAATCTCAAATTTTAGGGACAGATAGAGTGAGATCTCCTCTTTCAAACACCTGACTTCACACTTGATTTGGATCTGTGAACTGAGAATTATGTCCTTTCTCCGACAGGCTATGGAATCTATCAACATATTGGGGTGAGATTGGAAGTCAAACTTTAATAGCTATTACTCTTTGTCACCACTCCAAATGCCCACAAAATTCGGTTGTTGATTTTTCAGGATGTTCTCTCACCAACACTTTCTGTTTTACTTCATCCGGAGGTCAACTGTCAGAGCAGGGAGATATGCTGCCTCCACTGAAAAATATCAAAATATTCAGCAAATTAGAACACGTCAGAGGAAATGAAATTTCAGAATGGAGTACCTCCATTAAAGTAATGGTAACATATCATATATAAATGGAAATCTTGAGACCTCTATTTTCTGATACAGAAATGGCACCTCAATTTAATTCCAATCTCTCTGCAAAAAGTGATTACTCCTGCAGTATAACAACCAAATTGCCCCAAGCAGGGATCCAGATTCCAAACCTTTGCTCTGACACCACCTGTTAGCAGCTACAATACCATTTGCAAGGGCCAAAAATGCAAAATTCCCCAACTATGATTGACAGTGTCAGACTAATAGAAGAGATATAGTAGCAAAAAGTAACAGAATCCTACACAAATTATACAAATGGGGGCACCTGCACACACAAGCTTGGAATGCACTTGCTATTCCAAGATGTGGAGGAAGACTTCTCCAAGAGATTTATAAGATGAGATGAGATATAAAACAAGAGGAAACATCCCTATTTAAATTTTATACAAGAGGGGAGAAACCCTTACTCAGCCTCAACATATAATTGGATCTTATTACTTAATTAATCACAGTTGATTACATTATGATTTGCATAGCCTTAAGAACATACAATTGGCCAGTACAACATTGCTTAGAACATTACAATAAGAAATTTTGAATATACTGTAACCAATATTACGAAATTATGTGGTGTTCTACAGACACAACTTCAACTATAAATAGGTACAAAAACAGAGGACATTCCAGAGGAACATTACCAGATATCATGAAGCTTCGGGTGAGGAAATTAACAAGCAGAAATCTGAAATATTCCTTTCAATACTCCAGCCATGCTACAGGAAAGAATCTTTCAGACATTGAATTTCAAAAAGGACCTCTTACCAATGAAATACTAAGAGCACCTCTTGAGGAGAAAAGTCATAAAACGAAAGATTGGTTAGGAGTAGTCTAACAAAGTGAAGGCAGGCTATTTTCCAGGACTCACAAATGGATTACTAAGGCAGGTAGGCTGCTACTCATTAAATCAAATTTGCAAATCACGCCCATGTATCTCTCTTTGGTCTTAGCTGATCCAAATAAAACAGCTAGTGAAATTAAGAAACTTCGACAACAAGTCTTCTGGAAAAGCAGAATGGATGCTAAGAAAGGGTGCCTCATAGCCAGGGAGAAACTCTGTCTTCCCAAGCAATTGGGAGAGACATGCCTCTAAAGAATGGAACTCTTAAATATCAGCAGCCAATCTCTCTTTGCTTCGGTGTAGGGACAATAAAGGCCTCAGGGCTTCCACCCTTCACACGAGGGATACACCCCAGATTCTTCCAAGAGATAGATGTTGTTACACCTCATATTGTATGAGGTCCCACATTGAGATTTCCATCACATTGATGGAGATCTGCTGCTGGTTCCTTGGATTGTTTTGGACCGACTTGGGGGGATCCATCTTCATGGAACCCCTTTTCTTCATGTCCTTGGATCATTTGATGGAGATCTTTGGTTTGGGGGAGTCTCACTTTTCCTTGGATGGATGATTGTGCTTGCTGCTTGGTTGTCTTCTCACATGTGTTTGCCTTGTTGATCATTCCTTGGTTGCACTTTTGATGGATGTGGAGCATATTATCTCATTATGGTGGTTTGGTATATGTGCTTATCTTGGATATGAATGATCAATCTAGCTCCCCAAGGAGTTGGATAACGATGTTAGAAGGTAGATGTTTCATGATGTTGTTGATGTTTCCTAGTGACTTGGTGTGCTGATGTATGATGCCGGTGTCATTATGATGGGTATGTTGGATTTGTGATGGGGGACACACTTGATTATTGGATGGCGTTAGCATTTCTTTATGTCCCCTTCCCATATGATGTTGCTATGGTGGGATGATTCATGTTGCCTTTGTGGGATTTTCCTAGGTGATTTAACTTTATGATGTAACATTTGTTAGATACCACCTAGGGGGGAATGTGTTTCATGATGTTAGTACCCTCATTGATGTGTTATTTCCATGTTAGAGTTAAAGGAGGGAGTACTACATATGATTGGATGGTGATCTATGATTTGATGGTGATCAAACCTTTTCATAAGCTTAGATGGTGATTTTTGATGTAATAATCCCTCGGTGGTGGTGCACCTTAGATTGGACTTTATGTTTTGTTGTTATCATGGTGGAGTTTTGCTAGGGAGAACATCTTTTAATGGTACAACACTTTATTAGAGTGCACCCCTCATTGGCACACATGTTGATGGTGATTTAATCAGTGGGTGACTAATTGGGAGGAGGAGTATGGTTGTATTTGAGCATTAACCTTTGTGCACACATGTTGAGGTTGATTTAACTGCTTAATGGTTAAATTAATATAATTTATCCAAATTAAGGTTAATAGCTTGGGCGCCCTACCTTATTAGCCTCCTTTTCACATTTGAAGGGGTTAGTTGGAGTTGGTTGGGGCATTCTAGTAGTGTGTCACGCCCCCCCCCCCCCCCCNACTTGGGCACAATTTCCAAGGCATGCAATATTTTATTTGCTTCTTGGAGAGGTTGGCACACTTCTCTAAGGTGCACTCTCTTGGGTTGGTTGGACATCTTTATGACATGGCCTATGGAAGAATATTTTATTGATGAGTTATAACCACCTTGGCACATTCTCCTAGGGCACACTTCATTGGAGAGTATTTTATTATTTGTGGGCAGTTGAGGTAGTTACATGGCACACGTTTCTAGGGTGCACCTCTCCTAGGTGCTCTCTCATCTTTATTGCATAGATATTTTAGCTACACTTGTCATCATTTGACTTTCATTGAAGAACACCTTCACCTCTTTGACTTGATATTATATGTTATTTTATTGGAGGTGGTTATGGAGAAGTTTTATGGAGGAGCATGGCACATACTTCGAGGGCCACACGTGTGGCTTTTGCATGCATTTACCTGGTCCTATTGCTATTTTTAAGCATATCCTTGAGGGCGCAATTGTGGGACACTTCTTGTTGTTCTTGGAGATATATATTTTATTATTTCATGGAGTTTTGGCATGGTCCAAACCCTAATTCTCCCTTATCTCCTTGGATTTGTCTTGTGGATATGGTCCACTTGCTATTTAGGGGTTTTGACTACTTCATTTCTTGTGGAGCACTCCATCTACTTGGCATCTTGCACATTCATCCATGGAGATGCTTGCCTTGGGATTCACACGTGGATTGGTTGCATGCATCTTGTGGACCTCTAGCTATTTTTGAAGGAGGTTGTTGTGGAGCATTCTCCTAGGAGGATTATTATATTGTTTATTCTCTCATGCATCTTGGAGGGTGCACTTAGTCAGTTCTCCTAGATGGACCTTGGAGCACATCCTCCTATGTGGAGTCTTATTTTATAATATCTTGAATGCATGCATTCTTGGAGGGCGCATTCCATGTGGACACTTGACATTTGACTTGGTTTGGTGCCTATTTTAGTGGTATGCCCTCTCTCATGAGCATTATATTGTTATTTCACTACTATTTTTAGATGGGGCAAGTTGTTCTTGAGAGGTTTTTGTCCACATGATGTCATATGGTCAACCATGGACTGAGGAGAGATCTAACTATTCCAATATTATAATATTTGTTTGACTTGTCATGGAGTTAGTTAGAAGGATAATGATTTTTTATTTGTATGAGAGAAAGGACCCGCTCTATAAAGAGGAGCTCTCTCTCCATTGTAATGTGGTAGGGATTTTGGGGATTGAGGAGCTCTCCCCTTGGGCTACATTGTACATCATTTTGGCAAGCTTAATGGAAGATTGGAGGTATCATTTTATCATATACGAGACTTAATTTTTTGCATGCTTTTAATGTTGATGGATAATTGTAGGAACCTTTTGCAAAGAATGTTTTATAAAGGCCTTGTAATGGAATATTTGTCATTTGGATAGGAGTAATGTGAGGAGGCTCTTTCTCTCTTATTTCCTTTTACTGTTATACTTCTGAATATATTAATCTTTCATGTATCAAACAAGTGGTTGTTGTAATTAATATATCATTGTAGGGCAGCACCTTCATCAACTTGTTCAAGAGTGGTACCAATAGTGCTCTCCAAGAGTTGTTTCTATTGTTATTTCCAGCACTATTAAGGCTGATTGTGGCATGCTATTTGCAGCCCTTTCTTCCTTAATTATTCACAAAACAGCCCTCTTTAGAGTGATATTCCTTGACTCCATTTGGCCAAAGGTTTGGTAGGCACTAGTCTTGGGGTTATCCCTCATTTTTCCTTTCTCACACCATTCATGTTTTGTTAAGGCTTGCTCTTAAAGCATCACCTAGAGCCCCCACTCTATAGCTTAGCAATCCTATCTTTAGGGAAATCCCCCTTGAGTTGGAGAAGAGACAACCAAAAGAGAGAGGACAAGCTACTGAGGTGAAAGTGGTTAGCCTTCCTAAGTTGCTCAAAACTAGCCCCTTGATGCTTGGGACTTTACATCATTTGGGGTGCTAGATTTTGCTGTAGAAAATGTCACATCCAAGAACTCCTGAGAGGCAGAAACATATGGATTAGAATGGCAAATAACTTAATCTGAAACCAGTTATTATCGGAAATTAGAAATGCAGAGGATGCAAACTTTTGGGAAGATTCAATTTCTCAAAAACGCCAATAGAATATTACTCTGGCTCTGATACCACTTTTAGTAATTACAGCCCAGTAAACTTAATGTTTGATTTAAGATTGATTGTTACACTCTTTAGAAAAAGATAAAAGGAAACTATGAGATGGAAGAGCACCTGCACCCTCAAAACAATTGGGAAAGCAACTGCTAACCTTAACATAAGCCAAGAATTCTCGAATATGAAAGTAAGTAAACTTCACTTGAAAGATCACGAAACTATATAGAATAATAATTTATAGGCCTAAAGGGGACCACCCACCTTTGGAGTCATAATACTTGGTCCATAACCTATTCTTCCATAAATAATTGTTTAATTAGGCCTAAACTCAGGGTTTAACTTTTAAGGCTATTTAGGTCATAATTTAACCAATTTAGCCTATCTAGGACTATTTAAGGCATTAATAAGAGGGTGCCTTGCCTAGGAACTTGGAAGGTTAAATATTCCTTCTAGATATGTGGTCAAATATTCCTTCTAGATATGTTTTAGGGCCACTGTGATAGGATACAAGCCCTATTTTGGCCATTGCAAAATCCAAAAGTCAAAATTAAGTCCACAGTTCAAGGATTTCAAGCCAGATTTATACAATATATAATTCACTCAGATTTGGACCAAAATGAACGATTAAGTATTTTACAAACTACAATCGAGTCTTAATTCTACCTTTCTAGTCTTGATTCCGAAAGAAAGCAACCCGCTCTCCTTCAGTGACTACCGCCCGATCTCCCTCTGCAACCTCATTTACAAGTTAATTTCCAAGGTTATTTCAAACCGGATCAAACCTTTTCTCGAAAGGAGTCTCTCAGCTGATTAGTTGGGTTTCTTGCGGGGCAGAAGAATTCAGGATGCGATTGGAGCTGCCCATGAATGCATCCACAGCATCAAGAAGAAAAACTTAAAGGCTCTGGTTATGAAACTTGATCTCAAACAAGCTTTCGATTGCATCGATTGGGAGTTCTTGAGATTAATTCTTCACTCAGCGGGTTTTGGTGATTTGTTCATCAATTGGATTATGTCCTGTGTCACTAGCTCAAACTTCGCAGTTTTGATTAATGGCGAGGCTTCCAGTTTTTTCAAAAGCGAGAGGGGGCTCCACCAGGGATGCCCACTCTCTCCCTATCTCTTCATTCTGATAATGGAAGGTCTCAGCCTTCTTCTCTCAAAAAATTTCACCGAGCACCACATCTCCAGCATAAAGGTCTCAAAATTTATTAAAATGGTACATCTCTTGTTTGTTGATTATGTTCTTCTCTTCTCGAAAGCAGATTTATCTGAGTGGTTGGTAATCCTTGAGGTGCTTCAGCTTTTCTGTTCCGCCTCAAGTTTATCCATCAACTTCTCAAAATCCTCCGTCCACTACTAGGGTCTTTCGGAGGCCGAACTTCTCATTCTCAAGGACTCCGTCCCCTTCACCTTTGTACACCTGAGTGAAGGCTTCAGGTATCTCGAATTCCAGTTGAAATTGGGAGCCTCCTCTCCGGAAGATTGGAGATGGCTGGTGGCTCATTTTGAAAGAAGGATTAACTTTTGGTGTAACAAATGGCTGTCCCTGGGTGGCTGGTGGCTCATTTTGAAAGAAGGATTAACTTTTGGTGTAACAAATGGCTGTCCCTGGGTGGCCGTTTCATCTTGGTAAAGTCGGTTCTGGAAAGTCTTCCTGTTTTCTGGATGTCCCTGGAAAAAATTCCAAACAAGATCATTATACTTCTTCGGAGACACATTTTCAACTTTCTGTGGAATAGTCGTCCTGGCCATTTTCACTTTCATCTGTGCAACTGGGATGCTCTGTCCAAACCTCAAAGAAATGGGGGCTGGGGGCTCATGAACTTGTCCACTTTCAACATGGCCCTCCTGGCGAATTCTTTCTGGAGAGCTGTCTCAATTGATAATATCTGGCACCGTATTATTGCTGACAAGTATTTGGGCTCCCTGCCGCTTGTTAATTGGATCCGTAAGCCTTCTTTTCTGCTGAGGAAGGTTTCTCCTTTCTGGAAGGGAATGGTTGCTTCCATTCCAGTAATTCTCCACTGGCTCGTGTGGAAACCTGGAGCTGGTACTGATATCTGCATTGGTGGAGACAAAATTCTTGGTTTGGGAGACCAGTCTCTCCTCTCCACCGAGCTGAGGTCGCAGCTCCGACTTCAAAATATTTTTCACCTTGCTCAGGTAAAAATACAGCTAGGTTGCCGCTCTCTTCCTGACAGATGGCTGGATAGTGGTGAGTTACACTTAAGTGATCCGCTAGCGAATGAATGGGACCACTACATTTCGGCCCTCAAAGGCGCTGGTGTCTCACTCTCTTCTAGTCCTGATACTCTTATGTGGGCCGGTGGAGATGCCACGGGAAACATTACAGTAAAGAATCTATATAAAGCTCTTCTCAACCAACGGTTTTATGAAGTGGATCGCTCGTGGTTCTCTCTTCTTTGGCGATGGGCGATTCCCCTAAAGCTTAAGTTATTTATCTGGCTCGCTAGAAAGGAGAAATCGCTTACTTGGGACGTGCTACGTCGGAGGGGCTGGGAGGGGCCGGGGATCTGCCTTCTCTGTAGCAGAGCATCTAAGGATATTCATCATTTACTGGTACATTGTTCCTTCACACAGTCGGTCTGGTCTCTTGTGCTCAACCATCTCTCGCTGCATTTATCTTGGAGCGGCACCTCTCTCTCAAACAACTACACCCGATGGCTAGCACAAACTACTACGCCAAAGTTTTTACCGGTTCTCGTTTGCTGGCAGATTTGGACTGCTCGTAACCGAGCCACTTTTGATTCCTATCCTCCTACTTTGCATGTGGTGCTTCTCAAAGTCTTGGCCTCCTTCCATTGGAAACCGCCAATGTTTAAGCCTCCTACTCTCAAAGCCTGCGATTTCAATTTGATGGAAGGTTACACCGTGGCATGTTTCGATGGCGCTGCCCTGTCCAGTGGAGGTTGTTGTGGGGCGGGGGGAATTTTCAAATTTCATCCATCAAGGATTACAATGTGGTTCCTAAACTGCGGAGTAGGCACAAACAATAAGGCCGAGCTCTTGGGCTTATGGGCCTCCCTCTATCTTGCTTCCTGCTGGTCTATCAGTCACCTTCATGTCCTCGGTGACTCGCGAGTTATCATTCATTGGATTTCACAAAAGTCCAAGCTCCAAACTGTCCACAATGATAGCTGGAAGGATAAAACGATGGAGTTGTCTAATCCTTCGCTGACGTCAACTTTCACCATATCCCCAGATCTCACAATAGAGAGGCGGACGCCCTCTCGAAGAGGGCTTTAAATGAAGAGGTTGGTAGACTCTCGGTTTTCCATAGGGATAGAGGGATAGTGAGCCCTATCTCCTCTATAAATGTCTTTGAATGATGTGGGCTGTTCCCTTTTCGCTGTTGGATGGTTATTTGGGCGCCTTGCTCGCTTGTTCCTCTTCTTTTGGGCTGTTCCACCTTGGCAGTTTTGCTTGTTTTGGACTCTCTCTGCTGGTGTGCTGTCCAGGTTTTGATACTGCCGGCAGTTTGCTTTGTAAAGAAATTTATACCATATATAAATTTGAGCAATTTTCTCTTGGAAAAAAAAGTATTTTACAAAGAGAAAAATAATTCTTTTGTATTTTAAGGAAGATGTTTGGCCATAGTGCCTTGCCCTAAAGCACGTTATAGATATAGGTGCTGGTGTAGAAACTATTATGATTCCCGTGTTGCATATTTAACTGAGGCCATTCCACTAGATTTTATCTATGTCACATGGTTTAGGTTCGGCAACCATGAAATTTGGATAAAAGTTCGAATTGTCTAATGAAATTTCAATCAAATTTGACATTAGGTTCATCCATATATAGATTTCAAAATTTTGAAAAAATGAAATAACATATATAGATTAAACAAAAATTGAAAAAAAAA
>JASDQU010819654.1:19237-32478 GCA_032191745.1 Picea mariana | reverse complement strand
TGTTCGTCAAACCCTGGGATTTAATATGACCTTAGGAATTTGTTCCCGCTACATTGAGTTGTGTCCTCCTCCATTTGGTTATTCTTCCAAACATATGGAGAGTTTGTGTTGCCTCCTGTCTCACAAACTTATATTAATGCCATGCTACCTGAGTCTCATCTTTTGTCGTGATATTATCCAAGGGAATTTTTTCTAAGCCTGAGTCAGCCCCTCTGTAGTTTGTCTCTTTCCCTCATGCCCAGCCATCCTCAAAGTCCAATCAAGTCTTTGTTCGAAATCAATGAAGCCTTCAGCCTGATCATCAAGATTCTCTAGTCCATGACCAACGAGCCGTCGAAGACCTCTGGGTAGTGAAGTCTTACACTCATATTACACTCCTACCTGAGTTTTGAATATTTTGAAGTTGTTGCTCGAGCTCTGAAGACCTCATCTCCAGCCATCAGGCCTTATCAACTTCTAAAATATGGATACTCTACATGTATATATTTTTGATTTCGAGATGTAGCTCCGCTATGTATTGCTCGCAGCTACACTTTAGATAGTTATATGACATGGATCTACAGTGTATTTGATTGGCATCCATGATTTTATTTCATCCCGAGCATGGGGATGCCCGCCTCGGTGAGACAATTATTATTTTGCAGGAAGCACCTCATGATTTCTGGTCCCTGGGCTCACTTGTTTGGAACGTTGGTGAAGATTGTTAATGTATTTTGGCCATCATATGCTCTTCTGACCTCACACATTAGGGGGCATCTGTTATAACCCTAATTTACACCAGACATGCTTACCTGGCATCAAGCCATCTCATATTTCTTCTTTGACAAAACACTACTGAACAACTCTTCTTAAAAACCCTTTTTATAAATGCCCACACACCCTACTCCATTACTGCACGCGTGTACATGCTAGCTGACCCAAGACAGCCCGCATGTATCTACAAAAGAACGAAAAAAGGAAAGTTGTTGATGGAACAAACAACCTTGGGTAAGTTAACTAAACCTTTCGGCCATGCATGGCCGGTCATTTGAACAAATACCTAGCTCCTTCTAACCTATAAAAGAAGGGGTAGGGGTCCCATTTGAAAGGTGGAAAATCATAGTAAATAAACTATACCCGATTGAGCATTCCCTTTGTCCCAACCTTTAGCCATCCTTGTGCAAAGAGAAGTATAGAGAAAAGCAGTTGGAAGAGAGTGGAAGAAGAGCCAAGGACCAGGATCGAGGAGCAATAGCCGACTTTATCATTGTAAGGTATCATTGTGAAGTTAATAAAAGAATTGTTTTTCCCGTCCCGTCATATGAGATTGTCATTATTTGAATATTGATTGCACCATTGATTAAATCTATAACCCATTAGTTCATAGATAAAATGCATGTGGAGTTCTTTGTTTGTCTTTTGTGAATGTAGGTCAGCATTGGGAGGAGAGTTGCAGTCAAAGAATGATAAAGCGTGAAAAGGAATCGACATCAAACATGAAAAATAAGGTACGTCAACTTGATCCCTTAAGCCTTGTATTTACATATGAGTAATGGGGGTTTAGGCATGGGATGATGGTAAAAAGTAAGAATCTTTAGGTCATTTATGCATGCATGATAAAACCCTTAGTGCTAGTCCGTAGGAGGGATTTCCCACCCACAACAGACGGCCTAAACAACAATTCGATCGAAAACACATTAGGGGAAAGACCTTCAATAGGAAACAATTTGGAAGCAACATTTGCTAGTAAATTATCTTATGAATTACTCATCCTAGGAATGGAATGTATATTAAATGCTAGAAATTTGTGCGTCAAACTCCATACCTCGGTTCTGTAACTCTTTAGATGTGGTGACAAGCAATTTATTGCATTTCTTACATGTTTGACTATGATTTCTGAATCACCAAATACTACTAAATTTTGTACATCCATGTCCAATGCTTTACAAAGTCCCTGAAGAAGTGCTTCGTATTCAGCAGTGTTGTTAGTACATTCAAACTCTAATCGACAAGAAATAAAAGTTTTATTACCTATAGAATCAATGAGTACACAACCAACACCTTCTTCTTTCGATTTGGATCCATCAAAATATAGGGACCAGATTTGTGGGTCATAAATAGTACTTGGCGTATTCGGCAAAGATGGTGTCTCTATATATGTTGTAACTTCAGACTGTTGTCCTAGATCAGTGATAAAAGATATTTTGGTCATGAAATTACCAAAGAAGGTGTTCATTCCCCATGTTTCAAATGAATTTGTGGATGTAACAAAAGGCTCATTTGGATCGTGCAGGTCTGTCATGGTATGCTTAAGACAACGTTCTTTGTTTATCCTGATTTTGTTGGTCTGTCCACTTTCAGGTAGCCACAAGTGAGACCAGTTTGTAGAAAAATAACCGTGCAGTTGTTCTGACCAATCTCTACTTAAAAACAGGCCATAAACCTCAGGAATATCAACGATGATAATATCAATAATCTGGTGAACTTTAGGATCGGATGATAATCTAATTAGCACATTCTTAAGCTCACCGATTACTTTAACATCCGTTTGATCTAGCTGAATAATTTTAAGATCAAATGTTTTTACTTTTGCATTAATTTTTGACATACAGACAAAGGCCTCACGTTTGATGATGCACTAGAGTCAACCATACAATTATGTACATTCCTATTAAAAATCTCAAAAATCAATAAAAAAGGTGGGACATTTTTCCGTGTGGAAACAACAGAATTCTATTATTTTTTTAATGTTGTCCCTAAAACAATTTTATCTACATTCGCTACAGTTTTTTCTACTAAGTTCCTTTTGTCTTAAGGTTTAGATTTATTTTTAGTTGGAACATTTTTAGCTGCGTTTGAATCGATTTCTACTGATTTTTTTTTGCTGAGATCGTTCCTTTTACTGTTTTCAGCGATGCTTTGAAGCATTTTTTGCAAAATAAGAGGAAATTTCAGCAATTCAAAAACAGAAATATTAGCCCTCAATTTTTTCAAATCTTCAATTAAATCATACTCTAAAACTAGGGATGCTAGGCTTTGTTTAATTTCAGTTTGCTTTGATTGTTTCGAACACACATTTTTACTTATTTCAGGAGGGGGTTTGTTATGTGTTTTGCTTCTTGTGTTGTAGTGGTGGACGGTTTCGAAATTTGCTTGGAAGATACTATCCGACAAGTGACCGAAAACAGAAGGAGATGATTCGTCCTCTTCTAGTACCTCTTCCTCAAATGTATCATCAAAATTTTTAGGAGGAAGAAAACCATAATTGTCATGTGCTTCTAAAATAGTTTGCAAAGCATACTGTAAACTTTCAAAATTTAGACCTTCTGTGGTCAGGTTTGGCCGGTTTGGAGGAAAAGAATTTCTAAAAGGAGGTTTGAAACTTCCTTTTCTTATGGATTCCTCCTCGGCTGATCTTTTCAAGTCAATGACCTGATTAGACAGTTTCTGGAAATCTTTTTGCAAGCTCTCCAAGTCTAAAGTTTCTTGTTGATTTTTTGTTTGAGGAGGCCTAGTAAGAATTTCTATTTTCTTCTTAGAAGATGAAGTTGTTTTGGTTTCATTACTAAGATTATCCTTTAAGATAATAATATGTTTCTCAATTTGGCTTTCCTCCTCAAAGGCTTTTAACAAAGTTTTCTTCTTGAACCTTTTAACCCATATTGCTATGTTATTGTGTAGGGCCTTAGCATAATATGTAATAATTAAACTTTCTTCAGGCAGTGAATCTACATGGATTTTGTTCTTTAACATCATAAACCTTTGTTAATGTCTTTCACTTTTTCTTTAGGGTTTATTTTCAAGCTAGAGAGTTCCATAACCAAGACTTCTGGGGATTTATCATCTCCAAATTTTTCCAAAAACAAGTTTCGAACTTGTCCCAAGAGACAATGGTCTGGGGCTATTGAGCGAAATACCATGTGGAGGCATTTACCTCAAAAGTATAAGGAAATAATCTTCATACTACATCCTCATGTTCAACACTCTGGAGTCTAATAACTAACATGAATTTCTTGATGTGAACTGCAACTAATTGCTTCGAATCTGGAGAAAATTTGGGAAGCGATTTCTTTGAGTGTTTAAGTAATGGGTGTTGGGGTCCAGGTACATGCACGACATCTTGATTGAGCCAAAGTATGGTAGGATTATTTTATTTTTCCATGGGGGATGGTGGTGTCTAAGGCTGAGATGATTCTGATGAAGAAATTCCTCCATCTCAATACTCTCCTCTAGAAGAGGATGGAGAAGAACTAGGTGGAGACGATGGAATACCATATCCTCCAGTTCCAGTGATGAGAGTTTTAGTGGGATTGGTAGTATCTCCACCTAAAGGGTTTTCAGGCAGACCAGTGCCTTGAAGTTGTTCTTGAAGGCTTGTAAATTCAAGGGGTTGATTGAGTAACCTACCGGGCTGTCTAATACAGGATAAGGCACTATGAGTTCTTATGAGTGGGTGGCAGACAATTTCTTGGATGTCAATTCCTTGAGGGATTTGTGTCATTGGTTCGACAGGAATATCAGGGTTATCATTTGAGGTAGTTGTTGTTTCAAGTGTAACATTCATATTGGAGATACTACGAGTTATGACGGGAGTGCGAGTGTGTGGGTGAGTCTTATGACCTCCACGTGCCATCAATTTCTTTCAAGCCCTCCTTCTAGTGCCATTTGGTGACGGGTGTAATGGACACACCATCAACTGGAAGGTCAAATCTGGACTGGGGTTGTCTAAATAACCCAAGCCATTTGGAATGAAATGTTCCGGCGGGTTTAATGGCTCCGTTGGCCAACTAAAGTCCTAAAAATAATAAAAGAAATGAAACAAATCTATAAAGCTATGATACTACGAATATAAGTTTAATAATTTACAAGTGTCGAAATAGAAACATGAATATGTGCATATGATTATAAACAGTGTATATACAATTTACAATATTTACTGGATATCTTGCGAAATAGATGTTTTTGAAAGTGTTTATAAAAGAGATAAAGAAAACACATAATTTTTTTTGTTTTCTGTTGAATATTTAAAAGTCTAAAACTAATGAATGTTAAACAAATATAATTGAAATAAGAATAGAGAAATAGTCAAAGCTAATTCAGGTTGTTCTTATTTCATTAATAAATCACTTAACTAAATAAAAAGTAAACTAACTTGTAACTAATTGACTAAACTGAATTTATCTCCCTGTGCAATTCAAGCTCCTAAATGTCTTGCGTATGAGGGAAACGTGTAACAAAACATAGATAATACTCCCAGAACAAACTCAAAGATGCACTGGAGCAAGAATATAACAACAAAATGATAAATATACAGATCTGGTGATCTTAAGATAATGAGCACTTATACACAGAGGAAACTCAATACAAAGCTTTCATGTAATCCATCATTCAATATCTAGCATAAATCGACAATAATTAAATGGAAGATTGAACACAGATGTAATAAGGAACAACAAATTACAGACATAATTAAAGTACTTAATAATATGAAATACCATACGATAACCAGACTAAAGTTGCATCAAACGTAATAACATTTCATAAGATGGAGGCAAAAAAAACAAAATGGGGTAAGCGTCACACAGGTCTAAAGACAAATGATGAACAACTTCTCCATAATGGTTTTAAAAAAATCATATGTCCATAATGTATCCCCTCCAAAGATGTCTTCACCACTAACAATGATCACTATTTAAACTAGCTTAGGATTCACATACTCTTATCATGCAATATAGAGTACAATCCCCCAAAAATAGATAGTATTACAAAAATAGTCAAATTGAAAACCACTCTTGTATGAGTTGGTTTGTAAAAATACTAAAAACGTTTTTTCAACATAAAAGAAAGAAACTACTAATTAATAGAACATATGATCCAATATGTTTTCTCTATGTAATCAACATCATAATCATCAATTTCATGTAGATAGAAAAACAAATTTGATATTCAAAAAATAATGCTAACTAATATTCAGAAACAGACTGGCTACAGAATCATAGATTATGTGGCTAGTCATATTATTAACAAAGGAAATCAAAATTAAATCTTCCTATTTGGATTTTTCACAACAAAATGAAAATAAAATCAAACAAAATCATTTTTACCATTAGAAATTAGCAAATGAAGGATCAGACAGTTTTGAATTTATGATGGCTTTGAAGTTTGTTGTATTTTTTATGATTATATTACCAGATCTCTTGGGTCTTTTATTAGCTCGCTCTGTACATGCTTTCAACTGTTGGTTTTCTTGTTCAAGTAAACCATTGCAAGCTGCCAAACGTTTTACTTGTTCCTGCAACAATGGAATGTCCCCGTAATAATGTTCTATCCAATTTAATCAAGTGTCACAATGCATTGGTGATATAGGAGACCGATGTGGAATGTATTCAACAACGGGTTTTTCCTGTTTCCCTGTGGTGTGTTTCAAGTTGTAGCTAATGACAGAAAAACCTTCTTTTCCTTTGAGACACAGAGGTAATCTAGAGACAAATTCATACTATTCATCTTGACCAGTAGTTTCGTTCCCGAGACATTGGTTGTCCGAATCTTCCCGAACAAGGAAATCATTTATCTCTTGATCTGAACAGTGATCATTGACCCCAATCATAGAGATCGAGCTCAAATGATACTTTTTTAGATTCCTTAAATTTCTAGAAATCAATCGACCAGACCTCTTATTCATAAAATTCAAATCTAAGATTTTCTTTTTCTTACCCTTATGAATTTTCCTTACAGTAGGTTTATCATTATGGTTCTAATTAGGCTCATTTGCAAGCGCATGGGAAGATTTTCCTTTTAATTCTCCCACTACCTATTCCAACAATTTTTTGGGCGAAAACATACATCATGATTTCTTAACCATGGGGGTTTTCAAGGAAATAGACACGGATTAATTAAATTCACAGCCATCAGGTGAATTGAAACCCTAACTTTCAGTCCCGGGACTATCCAAATTGGGGTTTACAATTAAAGTCGGGTTTACTGTATTTTCATTCTGGGAAAAACCATTTCGACTCAGGAAACTTTCCCAATTATCTCCAATTTGTGACAAGTGGGATATCAATAGTACTTTTATAAGCATGTGATGAAAGAGGCTCGACAGAGATTTCATTCTCTGTCTCTTAAAATGTTTCAACATTTTGTATAGGCTCATTAACAAGTAGAGCGACATGTTCAATTCAAACCCTATGGATAACATAAGCAACTGAACGTGGTATAGAAATACCAAACCATATCGACCTTCGCATGTTATAAATTTAATCAAAATCAAAATAAGGTCGTGCCATATAGTTTTCAGGAGGTTAATGGGAATACCTTTAGGGAAGTAGGTAGACTCGCGAGAGACCATGAATAGGTTCCATGGAACATCCTCCATTTTGACATTTTTAAACCACTTTTCACTTGCCTGAGGGGGTCTTGTTGCTTGGGTGACAGAGTCTTATGTGACCTCTAATTGCACATCCTCGACCTTGGCCCTAAACCCATCAAATGTCTGTGCAAAGGCTTGTGTGACCACAAGGTTGTAACCATCGAATTTCCTAAGCAACATATTCCAACCGCAAGCCTTCAAATAATCGATGGCATCATCGTCGGAAAGAAGACATTGACAGTTGTTCAGTTCGATTCAAACCACAGGGGCCATGGCCACCGTGAAAAGGAAAAAAAATATATCACAGAGGGGAGACTTGGGCTTCCAATAAACAAGTAGCAGAGAGAGGTCTATGCAAACTAAAATGGCCCGAAAACTACAAAGTTTGGAGAATGTCATACCTTGATAAAATGAGTCTAGGAAAACAAAAAAATAGAGGGCATGCAGAACTATGAACCATTACCCATAATGAATATCAAAACATCCACTAGTATCAAACACCAATTCTAGTAATGAATGGTTTCATTAATGCACAAGACAACAGGGTGAGATAAAGTCGTGGGTACATCAGACCTGTACCAAACGACCTGAATGTTGATATGACTGTTGAGAGCATGAAACCCATATTGAATGTTAATCCAATGTTTTCACATTGATACATTTCACAAATTAAAACCAACAATCAACCATAGAACCAATTAAGTCATGATACCCATAATACATAAAAATTGTTATAGTGAATTAATCAATGAGTTTATAAAACTTGAAGATGAGCAACATATGGATGCCTTCAAAATGAAATTTCTTAGGTAGAAATTGTAACTAAAAAATCATTACCCAAACCAAGTTTTTATTTAAGTTCATGCTTACAGTCATGAATTTAAAAACAAAACAAACGAAAATTTCAACGAAAAACTCATAAGACAAATTTAGCCCAATTATCACTTCAAAGTGTAAAAAACATAAGAATTTATAAATGTAAGGGGGGTGTCAGCTACAAAAAGATATAATCTCTTTGTGGTGATTTTAATTGTGATAAAAATCATCAGAATTGTTGGTTTCCAACACAAATCAAGATTTAAAGCCAAGGTTCTTCAAGAATCTCATGATTGCCCAACTGCAGGTCATGTAGGATTTTTCAAAACATACTATAATGCACAAAGATCATTTTTTTGGAAAAAAATGAGTGAAGATATTCGAAAATATGTAGCATAATGTGATCCATGTAAAGGAACAAGAATGGAAATGTGTCGACCCTCGGGTTACTCCACCCGTTACACATTCCCAACCAAAAATGGGAAGAAATTTCAATGGATTTCATTGAAGGACTACCCATATCTGACGGAAAAGATACAATATTAGTAGTAGTAGATAGAATAAATAAGTATGCACACTTTAATGGAGTAAATAAAATAGATTCAACAAAACAAATGCCTGAAATATTATGTAAAAATATTTACAAACTACATGGGCTCCCTAAGGTTATCGTCAACGATAGAGATGCCAAATTTAAAGGGAATTTTTGGAGAGAATTTTGCAAACAGATCAGAACCTCTCTCAATATGAGCTCATCTTACCACCCTCAAACATATAGTCAAACACAAGTTGTCAGTAAATGTTTAGAAACCTATCTTTGTTGTTTTATCTCCGACAAACAAAATAAATGGTTTCAATGGTTGCACCTTGTTGAGTGGTAGTATGATTCCACTTATCACACATCAACTAAACTGAAACCTTTCCAAGATCTTTATGGTTACAAAACTCCATCATGGAAGTATTTGGCCACCAACCACATAAAATTTGCGTCAGTAAAAGACCATTTAGACGAAAGTCAGAAAATCCTTTAGTTACTCAAAGAAAACTTAACAGTTGCAAGGAACCGAATGAAGCAACAAGCTGACCAAAACTGAACAGAAAGAGAGTTCGAAGTAGGATATTGGTTATTTGTGAGACTTCAACCTTACAAATAGTTATCCCTTAAACAACATGGGAAGAATAAATTGGCTCCAAAACTGTCTGGACCATATCGAATAAATAGAAAAATTAGTCATGTAGCTTACCAGTTGGATTTACCAAATAAAAGTCGTATCCACAACATCTTTCATGTATCATGTCTAAAGAGAACCTTGGGGAAAAAAAAAAAGGAACAAACTATACTTTATATGTTGGATGAGGAAGGAAGAATCATTTTAGATCCCGAAACCATTATTTACACCTGGGAAAAGAGATTACGTTATCGAGTAATCAAGGAATATCTGATTAAAGGGTTATTATAAGGTGTTTCGGCCATCTATTCCTCTTCTGACCTCACACATTAGGGGGAATATTTTATAGCTATATTTTCCACCCTAGGGGTACATGGAGGACCTACTGAACATAGAATACTAATACATACCTTTCTCCCATGGACTTTAAATTTTTTGAGGAAGTTCGTGCTCTAATGACTTAGCAAAGTGTGACAAGTCACAAGTTGTACCACTAGTAGCACACAACTTCCCATGTCACCTCTATTTCAATGCATTCAAGGAGATTAACATTGGGGTGAGTTTTTATCCCTCCATGTAGACTCACAAAATCATATTAAACTTTCAGTTACTCATGGGTTCTAGAGATATAGAATATTACCTTAACCTCTTCCACCAATCTATATAGAGAAGGCATTCAACAGGAAAAGGAAGGAAGAATCAGAAGTAAAATTATGTTGCAGAATTTGCAAAGGAGTTCATCCAAAGAGTTAGTCTTTATATCATGTTATCCTTTCTTATGTGAGGGATAAGGAGGAGTTGGAGCAAGGACCAAGGATAAATTCAATCATGACTCAATGTAAATCCATAAGTGTTTTACTATTTCTCCACTATTGAATACAAATCTACATGGTTTTACCCTTTCTATGTTAGTTTCTTCATTTTCATGTGATATATTTGATCTTCCTTGAGTATATTAGATAAGATCTATATTGATTTTATTCCTAATGCTTTAAGATTTTTGATTTTGGTATTTTTGTCTCCTTGTGTGTAGGAAGTCAATCAGACGAGATACATAAGGACAACTATAAAAAACTAGGTATGTAATTCTCTCTTTTAGAATATATAATATTAAGTCTAATATATCTGGGAAAATTTGTTTCATTGTATATCTAACTTTTTGTCTCATATCAAGGGTAAATATGAAGGGGTGCTAACCTCTCTGCAGGGAATATTTCTCCATAACAAGAATGAGCATACCATAGTTGAAATAATTACAAATGTAGCTTGAAGAACTCTTAAATAAGTGTTATAGGTCCAAGTGTCTCACCTTGGAGACCACTAGTTCTCTTTGTGAAGAAGGATGGTACCTTGAGGTTTTGCATTGATTTTAGGTAGCTAAATAAATCCATAATAAAAAATAAATACCCTCTTCCCAGAATTGATGATCTCTTCAATCAATTGAAAGGAGAAAGTGTATTTTTCAAGATATATTTGAGCTCAAGGTACCATTGGGTGAGAATAAAAGATGAAGATATTAGAAAGAATTTTTTTAGAACTAGATATGGGCATTATGAATGTTTGGTAGTGCCATTTGTATTGACAAATGTACTAGTTGTCTTTATGTGTTTGATGAATAGTATTTTTAGAAATTACTTGGATAAGTTTGTCATAGTTTTCTTGGATTACATAGTTATCTTCTCTAAGTCAAAGAAAGAGCATGAGAATCACTTGAGGATGGTGCTACAAGTGTTAAGAGAGAATCAACTATATGCCAAGTTAAGAAAATGTTCGTTTTACCAAAATAAAATCCATTATTTGGGACATATCATTTTAGAGGAAGGCATACTAATGGATCTAGAAAAGATTAAGGAAATCAAAGAATGTCCATCACCAAGGAATGTTAATGAGGTCATATCATTCATGGTAATTGTAGGTTATTATAGGATATTTATTGGAGGATTTTCAAATATTACACACCTAATCACTTCTTTACAAAATAAGGGGATAAAATTTAAATGGAACTCCGATTGTAAACAAATCTTCATATTTTGAAGGAATTACTTACAAGTACACCAATTTTAAATATTGTTGATCCAAATAAGAAATTTGTTGTCAACACAGATGCATCCAAGGAAGGGATTGGTGGAGTCATTACCCAAAATGAGCATGTAGTAAGTTATGATTCAAGGAAATTGAAAGAGCATGAGAGGAACTATGACACACATGCCTTAGAGTTGGAAGCGATAATTCATGCTTTAAAGATGTGCAAGAATTATCTCATGGGAAAAAAAATTGAACTAAGGGTAGACCATAGTGGTCTAAAATATTTGTTTGAGAAACCAACATTAAATGTTGGACAAGTTAGATGGCTTTAATTTTTCAACAAATATGTATTTGATATAAAGCATATTAAAGTTAAAGAGTGTTGAATTACCGAGAGGGGGGGTGAATCAATAATGAGAAATTTTAGTACTTTTAACCATAATATATTCTTCAACAATATTCATCAATTTATCATTAGCATTCAATATATCATCAGTAGTATACTCATAAACAACATCACTTCACAATAAATACACAGTACACCATAATTTACATGGAAACCCAAATGGGAGAAAACCACATAATTCTTTTCTTATATATCAAAATAATACATTCAGTGGAAGCTCCAACTTCCTAATTCTCCAGCAACAACTGGAAGGAGGATCCAACCCCCTATTCTCAAGCTACAACCTGAAGGAATATACAACTCCCTAAATTATCTGGATCCAACCAGAAGGAGGCTACAACCCCCTAATTTCTCCGGCTCCAACCGGAAGGTGGCTACAACAACCTATCCTTGCCCCATCCTGCCGCCCTCAAATATAAGTGTAAACCAACTGTCACTATCACAAACTATGACATTGTTACTACCACTGTCACTACCACTATGTCTCTTCCACTTTCTTTGTCACTGCCATTGTCTCATCAACCTGTATCTTCTCATCAATCAACTAACACATACATACCATATCATGCATCAATTGTATACCAACATACATACTATCTCATGCATCAATCATAAACCAAAGATAGATTAATAAGGAATAGTGAATCACGAACTAGAGCATCAACCATGTGTAACTTGTACCATATACAATACCATCAACCATATGCATATTTGTATCATATCATCAATGAACTGTCTCAAAGAACCAATGCATGTCCCTCATGCATATGCCACCATACAACATGAATATGCCTCAACCATGTGTAATCAACTCAAAGATATGGACTATAAGAACCATGTCATATGATGAACCAAATATAATAGTGCTCCTCACTCAACCAAGCAACCAAGATATACCATATCCAAGTACCAAACCAACTATACTAAGTATGCCTAAGGAATGCACCATATCATGACCAAAAGTAACCATCAAAACAAGTATAAAACCATACCAATACCTCTATAGATGACTTGAAACTCTGAGATGATGACCTGTAAACTTCTTTCAAACTTCAGTGACCTAGTACCAACATTTACTCAACCATTCATGATTTTTTTATGGATACACGACTTTCTCTTCTACTACCAGTGGATATCTACACTGTCCTCCACTACAGACTGCGTACATTTTTTCCTTGTTGAATTTCATCTCACAGATACCTCGGAAAATAGGGTTTATTGTAACCCTAAGACTTTCACCTTCGACCCTCCTTTTCTACCTCAAAAAAATGTCGTGACAACCAGGGGTGATTTTAAGAACCTCCCCTAAATTTATATGTGTAATAAATGGGCGAATCCCCATGATACATAGGAAAAATTGAGGGCTATTTTATCAATAATATAAAATGTATATATAATTTTTTGGCGAATATTTTAGTCAATTATATAATCTTGTAAAATATTGGCGAATATTTCACTGAATTATAAAATCTTGTAA
>JASDQU010819654.1:0-19187 GCA_032191745.1 Picea mariana | reverse complement strand
TGCTCTCCTCCATAAGAGGATGGAGAAGAACCAAGTGGAGACGATGGAATACCAAATCCTCCAGTTCTAGTGATGAGCATTTCAGTGGGATTGGTAGCATCTCCACCTAAAGGGTTTTCAGGAAGACCAGTGCCTTGAAGTTGTTCTTGAAGGTTTGTAAATTCAAGGGGTTGATTCAGTAACCTACCGGGCTGTCTAATATTGGATAAGGCACTATGAGTTCTTATGAGAGGTTGGCAGACAATTTCTTGGACGTCAATCCCTTGAGGGAGTGGTTTCACTGGTTCGACAGGAATATCAGGGTTATTGTTTGAGGTAGTTGTTTTTTCAAGTGTAACATTCATATTGGAGAGACTACGAGTTACGACATGAGTGCGAGTGTGTGGGGGAGTCTTATGACCTCCACGTTCCATCAATTTATTTCAGACCCTCCTTCTAGTGCCATTTGGTAACAAGTGTAATTGACACACCATCAACTGGAAGGTCAAATACGGACCGGGGTTGTCTAAATAACCCAAGCCATTTGGAATGAAATGTTCTGGTGGGTTTAATGTTTCCGTTGGCCAACTAAAGTCCTAAAAATAATAAAAGAAATGAAACAATTCTATAAAACTATGATACTACGAATATAAGATTAATAATTTATAAGTGTCGAAATAGAAACATGAATATGTGCATATGATTATAAACAGTGTATATACAATTTACAATATTTACTGGATATCTTGCAAAATAGATGGTTTTGAAAGTGTTTATAAAAGAGATAAAGAAAACACATAATTTTTTTTGTTTTCTGTTGAATATTTAAGAGTCTAAAAGTAATGAATGTTAAACAAATATAATTGAAATAATAATAGACAAACAATCAAAGCTAATTTAAGCTGTTCTTATTTCATTAATAAATCACTTAACTAAATAACAAGTAAACTAAACTGTAACTAATCGACTAAACTGAATTTATCTCCTTGTGCAATTCAAGCTCCTAACTGTCCTATGTATGAGGGAAACATGTAACAAAACATAGCTAATACTCCCAGAACAAACTCAAAGATGCACTGGAGCAAGAATATAACAACAAAATGATAAATATACAGATCTGGTGATCTTAAGATAATGAACACTTATACATAGAGGAAACTCAATACAAAGCATTCATGTAATCCATCATTCAACATCTAGCATAAATCAACAATAATTAAATGGWAGATTGAWCACAGATGTAATAAGGAACAASAAATTACAKACATAATTAAAGTACTTAATAATATGAAATACCATACGATAACCAGACTAAAGTTGCATCAAACGTAATAACATTTCATAAGATGGAGGCAAAAAAAACAAAATGGGGTAAGCATCACACAGGTCTAAATCCAAATGATGAACAACTTCTCCATAATGGTTTTAAAAAAATCATATGTCCATAATGTATCCCCTCCAAAGATGTCTTCACCACTAACAATGATCACTATTTAAACTAGCTTAGGATACAAATACTCTTATCATGCAATATAGAGTACAATCCCCCCAAAATAGATAGTATTACAAAAATAGTCAAATTGAAAACCACTCTTGTATGAATTGGTTTGTACAAATAATAAAAACGCTTTTTCAACATAAAAGAAAGGAACTACTAATTAATAGAACATATGATCCAATATGTTTTCTCTATGTAATCAACATCATAATCATCAATTTCATGTAGATAGAAAAACAAATTTGATATTCAAAAAATAATGCTAACTAATATTCAGAAACAAACTGGCTACAGAATCATACATTTTGTGACTAGTCTTATTATTAACAAAGGAAATCAAAATTAAATCTTCCTATTTGGATTTTTCATAACAGAATGAAAATAAAATCAAACAAAATCACTTTTACCATTAGAAATTAGCAAATGAAGGATCAGACAGTTCTGAATTTATGATGGCTTTGAAGTTTTTTGTATTTTTGATGATTATATTACCGGATCTCTTGGGTCTTTTATTAGCTCTCTCTGTACATGCTTTCAACTGTTGGTTTTCTAGTTCAAGTAAAGCATTGCAAGATACAAAATGTTTTACTTGTTCTTGCAACAATTGAATGTCCCCATAATAATGTTCTATCCAATCTAAGCAAGTGTCACAATGCACTGGTGCTATAGGAGACCGATGTGGAATGTATTCAACAACGAGTTTTTCCTATTTCCCTATGGCGTGTTTCAAGTTGCGGCTAATGACAGAAAAACCTTCTTTGCCTTTGAGACACATAGGTAATCTAGAGACAAATTCATACTATTCATCTTGACCAGTAGTTTTGTTCCTGAGACATTGGTTGTCCAGATCTTCTTGAACAAGGAAATCATTTATCTCTTGATCTGAATAGTGATAATTGAACTCAATCATAGAGATCGAGCTCAAATGATCCTTTTTTAGATTCCTTAAATTTCTAGAAATCAATCGACCAGACCTCTTATTCATGAAATTCAAATCTGAGCTTTTCTTTTTCTTACCCTTATGAATTTTCCTTACAGTAGGTTTATCATTATGGTTCTGATTAGGTTCATTCGCAAGTGCATGGGAAGATTTTCCTTTTAATTCGCCCACTACCTGTTTTGACGATTTTCTGGGTGAAAAAATACATCGTCATTTCTTAACCATGGGGGTTTTCAAGGAAATAGACACAGATTCATTAAATTCACAGCCATCAAGTGAATCGAAATGCTAACTTTTGGTCCCGGGACTATCCAAATTGGGGTTTACAATTAAAGTCGAGTTTACTGTATTGTCATTCTGGGAAAAACCATTTCGACTCAGGAAAATTTCCCAATTATCTCCAATTTCTGATAGGTGGGATATCAACAGTACTTTTATAAGCCTGTGATGAAAGAGGCTCGACATAGAATTCATTCTCTATCTCTTAAAAAATTTCGGCATTTTTTATAGGCTCATTAGCAAGTAGAACGACATGTTCAATTCAAACCCTATGGATAACATAAGAAACTGAACGTGGTATAGAAATACCAAACCATAACGGCCTTCGCATGTTATAAATTTAATCAAAATTAAAATAAGGTCATGCCATATACTTTTCAGGAGGTTAATGGGAATACCTTTAGGGAAGCAGGTAGACTCGTGAGAGACCATGAACAAGTTCCATGGAACATCCTCCATTTTGACATTTTTAAACCACTTTTCACCTGCCTACAGGGGTCCTGTTGCTTGGGCGACAAAGTCTTCTGTGACCTCTAATTGCACATCCCTGACCTTGGCCCTAAACCCATCAAATGTCTGTGCAAAGGCATGTGTGACCACAAGGCTATAACCATCGAATTTCCTAAGCAACATATCCCAACTGTGAGCCTTCAAATCATCGATGGCATCATCGTGGGAAAGAAGAGCTTAATAGTTGTTCAGTTCGATTTGAACCACAGGGGCCATGGCCACCATGAAAAGGACACAAAATATATCACAGGGGGGAGACTTGGGCTTCCAATAAACGAGTAGCAGAGAGAGGTGTGTGCAATCTAAAATGGCCCAAAAACTACAAAGTTTGGAGACTGTCATACCTTGATAAAATGAGTCTAGGAAAACGAAAAACCAGAGGGTGCGTAAAACTATGAACCATTACCCATAATGAATATCAAAACCTCCACTAGTATCAAACACCAATTCTAATAATGAATGGTGTAATTAATGCACATGACAATAGGGTGAGGTAAAGTCATGGGTACATCAAACCTGTACCAAACAACCTGAATGTTGATATGACTGTTGAGAGCATGAAACCCATATCGAATGTTAATCCAATGTTTTCACATTGATACATTTAACAAATTAAAACCAATGATCAACTATAGAACCAATTAAGTCATGATACCCATAATACATAAAAATTATGATAGTGAATTAATCAATGAGTTTATAAAACTTGAAACTTAGCAACATATGGATGCCTTCAAAGTGAAATTTCTTAGGTAGAAACTGTAACTAAAAAATCATTACCCAAACCAAGTTTTTATTTAAGTTGATGCTTACAATCATGAATTTAAAAACAAAACAAATGAAAATTTCAACGAAAAACTCATTTTACAAGTTTAGCCCAATTATCGCTTCAAAGTGTAAAAAACATAATAATTTATAAATGTAAGGGGGGTGTCAGCTACAAAAAGACGTAATATCTTTGTGGTGATTTTAATTGTGATAAAAATCGACATAATTGTTGGTTTCCAACACAACTCAATATTTAAAGCTAAGGTTCTTCAAGAATCTCATGAATTCCCAACTGCAGGTCATGTAGGATTTTTCAAAACATACTATAATGCACAAAGATTATTTTTTTGGAAAAGGATGAGTGAAGATATTCAAAAATATGTAGCAGAGTGTGATCCATGTCAAAGGAACAAGAACGAAAATGTGTCGACCCCAGGGTTACTCCACCCGTTACACATTCCCAACAAAAAATGGGAGGAAATTTCAATGGATTTCATTGAAGGACTACCCATATCCAAAGGAAAAGATATAATATTAGTAGTATTAGATAGACTAACTAAGTATGCAAACTTTATTGGAGTAAATAAAACAGATTCAACAAAACAAATGACTGAAATATTTTGTAAAAATATTTACAAACTACACGGGTTCCCTAAGGTTATCATCAACAATAGAGATGCCAAATTTAAAGGGAATTTTTGGAGAGAATTTTGCAAATAGATCAGAACCTCTCTCAATATGAGATCATCTTACCACCCTCAAACAGATAGTCAAACACAAGTTGTCAATAAATGTTTAGAAACCTATCTTCGTTGTTTTATCTCCGACAAACAAAATAAATGGTTTCAATGGTTGCACCTTGTTGAGTGGTAGTATGATTCCACTTATCACACATCAACTAAAATGAAACCTTTCCAAGATCTTTATGGTTACAAAACTCCATCATGGAAGTATTTGGCCACCAACCACATAAAAGTTGTGTCAGTAAAAGACCATTTAGACAAAAGTCAGAAAATCCTTTAGTTACTCAAAGAAAACTTAAGAGTTGCAAGGAACCGAATGAAGCAACAAGCTGACCAAAAATGAATAGAAAGAGAGTTCGAAGTAGGATACTAGGTATTTGCGAGACTTCAACCTTACAAATAGTTATCCCTTAAACAACATGGGAAGAATAAATTGGCTCCAAAATTTTCTGGGCCATATCAAATAAATAGAAAAAATAGTCATGTAGCTTACCAGTTGGATTTACCAAATAAAATTCATATCCACAACATCTTTCACGTATCATATCTAAAGAGAGACTTGGGGAAACAACAAAAGGAAAAAACTATACTTCATATGTTGGATGAGGAAGGAAGAATCATTTTAGAGCCTGAAGCCATTATTTCCACCCGGGAAAAGAGATTACGTTCTCGGGTAATCAAGGAATGTCTGATTAAAGGGTTATTATAAGGTTTTTCGACCATCTATTCCTCTTCTGACCTCACACATTAGGGGGAATATTTTATAGCTATGTTTTCCACCCTAGGGGTACATGGAGGACCTACTCAACATAGAATACTAATACATACCTTTGTCCCATGGAATTTAAATTTTTTGAGGACGTTCGTGCTCTAACGACTTAGCAAAGTGTGACAAGTCACAAGTTGTACCACTAGTAGCACACAAATAACCATGTCACCTCTATTTCAATGCATTTGAGGAGATTAACATTGGGGTGAGTTTTTATCTCTCCATGTAGACTCAAAAAATCATATTAAACTTTCAGTTACTCATGGGTTCTAGAGATATAGAATATTACCTTAACCTCTTCCACCAATCTATATAGAGAAGGCATTCAATGGGAAAAGGAAGGAAGAACCAGAAGTAAAATTATGTTGCAGAATTTGCAAAGGAGTTCATCCAAAGAGTTAGTCTTTATAGCATGTTATCCTTTCTTATGTGAGGGATAAGGAGGAGTTGGAGCAAGGACCAAGGATAAATTCAATCATGACTCAATGTAAATCCATAATTGTTTTACTATTTCTCCACTATTGAATACAAATCTACATGGTTTTACCCTTTCTATGTTAGTTTCTTCATTTTCATGTGATATATTTGATCTTTCCTTGAGTATATTAGATAAGATCTATATTGATTTTATTCCTAATGCTTTAAGAGTTTTGATTTGGGTATTTTTGTCTCCTTGTGTGTAGGAAGACAATCAAACGGGATACATAAGGACAACTATAAAAAACTAGGTATGCAATTCTGTCTTTTAGAATATATAATATTAAGTCTAATATATCTGGGAAAATTTGTTTAATTGTCTATCTAAATTGTTGTCTTATATCAAGGGTAGATATGAGGGGGTGCTAACCTCTTTGCAGGGAATATTTCTCCATAACAAGAATGAGCATACCATAGTTGAAATAATTACAAATGTAGCTTGAAGAACTCTTAAATAAAGGTTATATAGGTCCAAGTGTCTTACCTTGGAGACCACTAGTTCTCTTTGTGAAGAAGGATGGGACCTTGAGGTTTTGCATTGATTTTAGGCAGCTAAATAAATCCATAATAAAAAATAAATACCCTCTTCCCAGAATTGATGATCTCTTCAATCAATTGAAAGGAGAAAGTGTATTTTTCAAGATATATTTGAGCTCAAGGTACCATCAGGTGAGAATAAAAGATGAAGATATTAGCAAGAAATTTTCTAGAACTAGATATGGGCATTATGAATGTTTGGTAGTGTCATTTGTATTGACAAATATACTAGTTGTCTTTATGTGTTTGATGAATAGTATTTTCAGAAATTACTTGGATAAGTTTGTCATAGTTTTCTTGGATTACATACTTATCTTCTCTAAGTCAAAGAAAGAAGATAAGAATCACTTGAGGATGGCGCTACAAGTGTTAAGACAAAATCAACTATATGCCAAGTTGAGAAAATGTTCATTTTACCAAAATAAGATCCATTATTTGGGACATATCATTTTAGAGGAAGGCATACTAATGGATCTAGAAAAGATTAAGGAAATCAAAGAATGTCCATCACCAAGGAATGTTAATGAGGTCATATCATTCATGGTAATTGTAGGTTATTATCGGATATTTATTGGAGGATTTTCAAATATTACACACCTAATCAATTCTTTACAAAATAAGGGGATAAAATTTAAATGGAACTCTGATTGTGAACAAATTTTCATATTTTGAAGGAATTACTTACAAGTACACCAATTTTAAATATTGTTGATCCAAATAAGAAATTTGTTGTCAACACAGATGCATGCAAGGAAGCGATTGGTGGAGTCCTTACCCAAAATGAGCATGTAGTAAGTTATGATTCAAGGAAATTGAAAGAGCATGAGAGGAACAACGACACACATGCCTTATATTTGGAAGCGATAATTCATGCTTTAAATATGTGCAATAATTATCTCATGGGAAAAAAAAATGAACTAAAGACAAACCATGGTGGTCTGAAATATTTGTTTGAGAAACCAACATTAAAAGTTGGACAAGTTAGATGGCTTTAATTTTTCAACAAATATGTATTTGATATAAAGCATATTAAAGTTAAAGAGTGTCGAATTACCAAAAGGGGGGTGAATCAATAATGAGAAATTTTAGTACTTTTAACCATAGTATATTCTTCAACAATATTCATCAATTTATCATTAGCATTCAATATATCATCAGTAGTATAATCATAAACAACATCACATCACAATAAATACACACTACACCAGAATTTACATGGAAACCCAAATGGGAGAAAACCACATAATATTTTCTTATATATCAAAATAATACCTTCAGTGGAATCTCCAACTTCCTGATTCTCCAGCAACAACTGGAAGGAGGATCCAACCCCCTATTCTTAGGCTGCATCCTGAAGGAATATACAACTCCCTAAATTATCTGGATCCAACTAGAAGGAGGCTACAACCCCCTAATTTCTCCGGCTCCAACCGGAAGGTGGCTACAACAACCTATCCTTGCCCCGTCTTGCCTCCCTCAAATATAAGTGTAGACCAACTGTCACTATCACAAACTATGACATTGTTACTACCACTGTCACTACCACTATGTCTCTTCCACTTTATTTGTCATTGCCATTGTCTCATCAACCTGTATTTTCTCATCAATCAACTAACACATACATACCATATCATGCATCAATTGTATACCAACATACATACTATCTCATGCATCAATCATAAACCAAAGATAGATTAATAAGGAATAGTGAATCACGAACTAGAGCATCAACCATGTGTAACTTGTACCATATACAATACCATCAACCATATGCATATCGGTATCATATCATCAATCAACTGTTTCAAAGAGCCAATACATGTCCCTCATGCATATGCCACCATACAACATGAATATGCCTCAACCATGTGTAATCAACTCAAATATATGGACTATAAGAACCATGTCATATCATGAACCAAATATAATAGTGCTCCTCACTCAGCCAAGCAACCAAGATATACCATATCCAAGTACCAAACCAACTATACTAAGTATGCCTAAGGAATACACCATATCATGACCAAAAGTAACCATCAAAACAAGTATAAAACCATACCAATACCTCTATAGATGACTTGAAACTTTGAGATGATGACCTGTAAACTTCTTTCAGACTTCAGGGACCCAGTACCAACATTTACTCAACCATTCATGAGTTTTTTATGGATACAGTACTTTCTCTTCTACAACCCATGGATATCTTCACTTTCCTCCACTACAAACTGCGTACATTTTTTCCTTGTTGAATTTCATCTCATAGATACCTCAGAAAATAGGGTTTGTTGTAACCCTAAGACTTTCACCTTCAACCCTCCTTTTCTACCTCAAAAAAATTTCGTGACAACCTCAAAAAAATATCACCATTTCACAAGATAGATAATCAATGAATGAGTGTGTGTGTGTGTACTTGTGAATGACTCCTTGAGATGTTTATATACTTGTGATAGGTAAATCCACTCCTTAATTTAGGGATTCTATATTTTTCTTGTTACAACTACTTTACCCTTTCATTAAAGACTTGTAACCACTTAGGGGATTCTTGGCCACTTCTTTGGGGCTTACAACTTCACAAGGCCATATCTCCCTAATCGCGAGGAACTACATGCCATTCCACATATCATCAAAAATGGCATGAATATTACTGTCCATATATGAGGGACTTTCATGCATTTACATTGTCCTCCATGTCCAAAATCCTCATTCAACATTGGGTACCAAAACCATACCATCGGGATTTTTCATTGGTTTACATCAATGACAACCAAGCTATCAACAATCTCTCCCTTTGGCATTGATGGAAACACTTAACACTTAGTAATGAAAATACTTATGCCCATGCTCCCCTTGTTACCATCACTCCCCCCATCCACATGCTTCTCTCTCTATGTCTCTATGCCTTGCTCTATCTATCACCCTTTGAAATCAATGGAAAAAGGTAATCCTCCTCTTGGGGATGATCCCCCTGTGTATAGGCCTCTGTTGTCTCTACCAACCTTTCTCTTCATGGTTCTTCCTTATGTAACTCTTTCATGTATAAAAAAATAATTCAAAAGGTTCTTTACTTGAACTCTTCAATACTTTTATGTCTCTCCCACTGTCTTGTTAAGTTTGATGTAGTGTGGATCACGATGGGGAAGAAACTACTCCAAGTTTCTATCATAGATACTCAAAAGTTTCCCTTGAAAGTGGTTTGATGATGATATATTAATTTTTTTCTTTTGTCTTAACATACTCTAGATTGATGCTCTTCTCCATAGCCCACTCCCGTATAAAGTGATACTTGATCGGAATATGCTTCGTCTTAGAATGCATCACTAGATTCATGGATATGCTCATGACATTGATATTGTCAAAAAAAATTGGAATGGGATCATCACACTTTACTTGTATATCCTGCATAGTTTTCTTCATCCAAAGTACTTGAGTACAACATGTTGTTGCTCCAATGTATTCTGATTTTGTTGTAGACGAAAATACTAACGATTGTTTATTTCTTAACCATGATATGAGACACTAACCCAAGTAGAAAGCCGCTCCACTTGTACTTCTTCTGTCATCAATGCAACCTTCCCAATCCACATTTGTGTAGGAAACAAGAGATCTATCCTTCCCTTTTGGATACCATAATCCAAACTCTTATATACCTTTGAGATATTTGAATATCCTCTTTGCTGCCATAACATGTGATTCCTTTGGTTTTTCTTGAAACCTTACAACCTATCCAACTGCCTACATCACATCCAGTCTAGAATCTATCACATAGAGTAAACTGCCAATCATTGATCTATACTGTCTTTGATTCGCATCCTTATAATCATCATCCTTACTTAACTTACAACTAGTATGCATAGGAGTGTTGACTGGTTTTCAATCTGTCATTCCAAACTCCTTCAACATTTCTATGAGATACTTTGTCTGAGAGGTAAATATACCTTTGTTATTCTGACATATCTAGACACCGAAAAAGAAAGATAACTCTCCAAGTAAAGACATATCGAATTCATTATGCATGTCTTTGGAAAATGTTTTACTCATCCTTTCATCATCAGTTTCGAAGATAATATCATCAACATAAAATTAAATTATCAAGATACTATATTGATTTACCTTTATGTAGAGAGTTTTGTTTGCATTACCTTTGTTGAACCCTTATTTTTATAGGTATTTGTCTAGTATTGAATACCACGATATTGGGGCATGATTGAGTCCATATAATGATTTATTTAACTTGCAAACATAATCTTCCTTTTCTGATAACATAAACCCTTCAGGTTGTTCGATGTAGACTTCTTCTCCTAATTCTCCATTTAGAAAGGATGACTTTACATCCTTCTAATAAAACTTTATTCTCTTTGAACAAGCATAGGTTAAGATCGATCTGAATGCTTCCGTCTTAGCGTTCGGGGCAAATTTTTCTTCAAAATCTATACCTTGAACTTGAGAGTATCCTTTGCATACCAATCTTTATTTTTTCTTGGTAACTTGTCCATCCTCGTTAAAATTGTTTCTGAAGACCCGTTTTGTACCAATGACCTTCTTATTCTTTGGTCTTGGAACGAGTTCCCATATTTCATTCTTCTCTATTTGATCTAACTCTTCATCCATAGATTTGATTCAGTGTCCATTCTTGCTGGCTTCCTCAAAACTACTCAACTCAATAGTAGATAATAGTGCTAGATGTTGTTGTTTTGGTGAGCATATTATTCTTCTGGTTTCAACTCCTACATATTTATTCCCAATATTTTTTTTTGATGGATGATTTTTCTGCACTCATCTGTTGGGTGTCTTTGGAGGTACATGAAGATGCTTTTGTTCTTTCTCTTCTTTCATCAGATTCTTCATCTACTTCTTCTACTTTAAAATATTCTTTGTGATCCCATTCCACTAAATATTTACTACTTTCTTTTATATTTCATCCATTTGTCTCATCCGTCGTCACATTGATGTTTTCTACTATTATATTGAGTCTTAGATTGAAGCATTTTTATTCTTTCCTTTTGCTTGAGTACCCAAGCAGTATACTTTTGTCAAATCGAGAATAAAATTTTCCAATTCTGTCATCTTCTATTTTGATGTAGCATTTTCTTATGAGTACTATGAAGTGCTTCAAATTTGTTTGTCTTCCTTTCCATAGCTTGTATGGAGTCTTATCACTTTTATTTTTGAGCATCTCTCTGTTATGGATGTGAACTATTGTATGTATTTCTTGTACCCAAAAGACATTTGTTAACTTGGAATCCATTAACATGGTTCTATATTTCCTTTAATGCTCTATTCTTCATTTCGAAAACTCCATTTTGTTAAGGTGTCCTGGATACTAAGAATTTCCTTTTTATCCCATGCTCGTTGCATAATGACATGAATTCCTTTTATGTAAAATTTCCTCCATTGACTAATCTCAAACACTTTATTTTGAACTTTTTCTTGGTTTCAACCATCTCTTTGTATGTCTTCAAGTTTTTAAATGCCTCTAACTTCTTATTTAGAAATAAAACTATAGTCATTCTTTTGTAGTCATCAACCAGTAACATCAAATATTGTTCAAATTTAAATCCCTTCATTCATGTTGGTCCAACTAGATCAGTATGTACAATCTCCAATGGTTTTGTTCTGGAATACTCCTTTTACTCGAACTTTGTCTTGGTCTATTTTCCTTGTAGAAAATGATTGCATAGAATATTTTTTGGCTTCAATATCTCAGGCATTTCACTTACTACTTCCTTTTTTCTTACTTTTAAAATATTATCAAAATTTAAGTGACCCATTCTTATGTGCCAGAGCCAAATTTCATCGTCCTTTCCTAGGAAACATCTTTCCTTGCTATTTCATTTAGAACATATATGTTGTTTGGAGTTCTTATAGATGTAGCCACCTACTTACCTAATTCTTATTTCCTTATATCACACTTATTTAAGTCAAACACAAGTATGTGTCGTTGATCACACATTTGACGTAAAATTAACAAATTGTGTTTCATGTCCTCAACTAGTAAAACATTTTCTGTCATGCAATCCTTACTTTCGAGCTTGACTTTTCCCTTTGTAATAATTCTAGCTGAGTTTTCATTCCCAAATAAAATTGGTCCATCTCTTTCCTTCTTCAATATCAAAAATATGTCTTTATCACCTATTATATTCTTTGAGCATCCATTATCAACATACCATCCACGTTTCTTATGTTGAGCTTGTAGACCAAGATTGCATTCTTCAGTGTTGAATTGATCTTTCTTTCTTATCCATATCCTTTGTGATTCCTTATTATGATTGTTGATATTCTTCTTTGGTTCCCTTCGAGGAACAATAAGTCTACAATATTTATCCATATGTCCAAATTTGTTGCAATTGTAGCATTCTACCACATCACTCAATGATCCAACTCTATTGTAACTTCTATTATGTGCTTCATGAGATCTTATTGGATAACAATTTCTTGTATATCCCTCATCGTTTCTTATGTTCTTGGTATTGTCTCTACAATTCACAACTTTGTGCCCAAAATTATAACATGAACCAAGAAAAATAATTTGATACCTAGGAGTGGAAGATATTCTGAATGGTGCCACTCTTATGAATCCTTCTTCTTCTTGAGTTATTTATATAACTAGTTTCTATTGATACCGACTTTTGAATCTTCTAGGTGGTGTAGTGTCTCTGTAATCTTCCTCTTGAGTCTTCATGTATTCTTCTTTCTTAGAGGGATCTATGACAACTTTTGCATAGCTCCTTGGTTCTGCTTCTTGCTCTATCATTCTAGAGATTGACCCTTTCTCTTTATGCGCCTGATTGTATCCTAATCTAGATCTATCATAGTAAGGTATTTGGCTGTTAATGATATTATCCAATATCCTAGTGTTGTTTTGCTGCATGTCCTTCTTCTGAAGATATTTTCTTAGAGTGACTATCTCTACTTATAACCCTTCAATGATCATGTCCTTTTCATATAACTTCCCTATGAGTGCTTCTTCAATCTTATTGTCTTCTTCTATATGTATTTTTAGATTCGTGATCACCTGATATAATTCTTTGGAGTTCTGTGATTCTTCTTTCTTCTTTAGTTCTATATCGAGTGACTTGTTTTTCTTCTTTTCCTTCTTTAGAGCTTCTATGATGCACATCAATTATTCCCTGTGACCGGATTCTTCCTCTTCACATTATTCTTCAGATCCTTCTTCATCGAAGTCTTCTATTTCAATGAATAATACCATTTTTGTATCATTGTTACTGAATTCATCTTTGTTTCATGAGGAATTGTCTTCCTTGGTGATGAGACTTTAAAAAAAAAAAAACTTTTTGTTTCTTCTACCCTTTTGGATTTTATTTTTCTTTTTAGAGTCATATTCTTCATTACCTTTATTTTTCTCATATGGACATTTATTAACAAAATTACCAACACCATCACAATTAAACACTTCAATCGAAGCATACCTTTGTATTTTCCTATTCCTCTTTTCAACCTTTTGACAAAGTTAGTCATCTCTTCATCTTCCTCTAAATCATCATTGTTGTTACAATTTGACTTTGGATTTTGTTTATCTTTATTCTTTGTCTTCTTAGATGCCTTGAATGTTGCTTTCTTTGTAAATGGATTGTATTTATTTATGCTCATCTCATAAGCTAGTTGTATCCCATGAAACTCATTTATGGTCATTGTAGCTAGGTCCACTGTTTCTTCTAGAGATGAAATTTTTAAATCAAATCTCATTGGTAGAGATATTAATGCCTTTTAAACAATGACCCGATCCTTTATCTCATCTCCCAAGCCTTTGATATTGTTTACTATTTCTTCGACTCATATAAAGTAGGGTGCTATGTTTTCATATTCATTCATATTCAATTATTTGAACATGGCTCTGAAAATCTAAAGTTTATCTTCCTTAACTTTCACATCTTCTTTGTAGATAATCTTCATTTTATCCCACATTTATTTTGTAGATTCACAGTGCATAATATTGGTATATATTGATTGATCCACACCCATTTTAGTAGAATTTCTATCCCTTGAATCATTTTATTGGAGCTTCTTTCCATCTCTATCTGTTGAGGGAGTGGTAGGTGCTTTGTATCCATCTACTACTGATCACCAAACATCGAATCCTTGTTCTTGTATATACATTTTCATTCTTATTCTACAGAAGGAATAACATTTTCCATCAAAATGGGGTACCCCAATCCTAGCATGATCCATGATCTCCTTCCAGTGGTTATACTGCTTATTGAAGGACCCTCTCTGATACCAATTGTTGAATTACTTGGGGGGGTAAATCAGTAATGAACAATTTTAGTACTTTTAACCATAATATATTCTTCAACAATATTCAATAGTTTATCATTAGCATTCAATACAACATCAAAAGTATAATCATAAATAACATCACATCACAATAGATACACAATACACTAGAATTTACATGGAAACCCAAATGGGATAAAATTAGGGAATGATTTTCTTATATATCAAAAGAATGCATTCATTGGAATATCCAACTTATTTATTCTCCATAAAGAATTGGAAGGAGGATCCAACCCCCTATTCTCAGGATGAAACATGAAGGAAGCTAGAACTCCATGAATTCTCTGGCTCCAACTAGAAGGAGGCTACAACCCCCTGATTTCTCTGACTCCAACCGAAAGGTGGCTACAACTACCTATCCTTGATCTCTCTTTCCACCTTGAAATATAAGTGTAGAGAAACGGTCACTATTACAAACTCTTCCACTATTACTACCACTGTAACTACCACTACGTGTCTACCATTGTCTTTGTCACTCTGTCTCTATCACTATCATTGTCTCATCAACCTGTATCTTCTCATGAATCAACTAACACCTGTACCATACCATGTATAAACTGTATACCAACATGCATACTATCTCATGCATCAATAATGAACCAAATATACATTAATAAGAAATAGTGAACAATGAAATAGAGCATCAATCATGTGTAACCTATACCATATACCATACCGTCAACCATATACAAATCTGTATAATATCGTCAATGAAGTATTTCAAAGAACCAATGCATGTCCCGCATGCATATGCCACCATACAACATGAATATGGATCAACCATGTACAATCAGCCCAAACATATGAACTATAAGAACTATTTCATATGTTGAACGAGATATAAGAGTGCTCCTCACTCAATCAAGCAACCAATATGTACCATATCGAAGTACCAAACAAACTATACTAAGTATGCCTCAAGAATACACCATATCATGACCAAAACTAACCATCAAAACAAGTATACAACCATACCAATACCTCTATAGCTGACCTGAAACTCTGAGATCCTGACCCGCAAACTTCTTTCAAACATCAGGGACCTAGTACTAACATTTTCTCAACCATTCATGAGATTTTTACAGATACACGAATTTATTTTCTACATCCCATGAATATTCGTGCTTTCCTCCATTAAATCCCACGTACATCTACGCCCTACTGAATTGCAACTTGTGGATAAATCGAAAACGATGGTTTGTTGCAACCTCGATACTTTCACCTTCGACCCTCCTTTTATACCTCAAAAAAATGCTATCACAACCTTAGAAAAATATGACTAGTTCACAAGATAGATAATTAATGAATGGGTGTGTGTGTACTTGTGAAGGACTCCTTGATGTTTTTATATACTTGTTCTACATAGATCGTCTCATTAATTTAGGGCTTCTATAGTTTTCTTGTTACAACTACTTTACCCTTTCATTAAATATTCATAACCACTTAGGGGCTTCTTGACCACTTCTTCGTGGATCACAACTTCACAAAGTTGTATCTCCCTAACCATGAGGAACTACATGGCGTTCCACATATTATAAAAAATGTCACGATGAGTATTGTCAATCTATGAGGGTGTTTCCTACAGTTACACTATCCTCCATGTCCAAAATCCTCATTCAATGTTGGGTACCAAAACCATACCGTTGGGGCATCTTCAAGGGTTGACATCAATGACAACCAAACTATCAACAAAGTGAAAAATTTGTTTATTCACTTAACAATAGGGTGCATGAGATGCATGTTACAACCATAATCATGTATAGGAGATATTTAAAGGTAGAATTTTAGAGGTTATTAAATCATGCCAACATTATTTTCAAGTCAAATAAAGCTTACATAAAGATAATTGACAACAAAAATATAAGATTATTAGCTGAAATAGGATGAGTTCCTTTTGTATAGGAACAAAGTTTTTGTTTCTAATTTTTAGAAATGAATAAGTTTAGTGTTAGAAGAAATGCATAACATTCCTTATGTTGGATACCAAGAATACCAAAAAACAATTTCAACCATAAAAAGCCAACATTTTTTTCCAGAATTGAAGAAATATGTGGATGAGTATATAGATAGATGCATGGAGTGTCAAAAGGTAAAGGATGATAATAGAAATCCATCTATATTGCTACAACCATTTCCCATTCTTGAGTGGAAATGGGAATGTTTTTCAATGGATTTTATTACCAAGCTACCCATAACAGTGAAGAAACATGATTCCATCATGGTAGTGGTGGATAAGATCACAAAGGCTACCCATTTTATTTTGGTGAAGTTAACACATAAGGAATCCAACATTGCAAAATTTACATGAAATAAATTTCGTAGCTACATGGAGTGCCCAAGGAAATTGTGTTAGATCAAGATTCCAAAATTACCTCAAACTTTTGTTAGGATTTGTTCAAGGGATTTGACACAAAGTTAAACCTCGATACGGTCTATCATCCAAATTCATATGGGAAAATATAGAGGGTAAACCAATTGATTGAGGACATTCTAAGAATGTATGTGATGGGAAATCTATCTAAATGGGAAGAGCATTTAAATTTACTAGAATTTGCATACAACATTGTGTATCAAGCATCATTGAAAACGATCTCATTCGAAGCATTATATGGAAAAAAATGTAATACTCTAGTGAATTAGGATAATCCAACAGATACATAGATTAGTACTTGGTCCTAAGATGCTCAAGGAAATGGAAGAGAAAATGATAAAAATAAAAAATAATTTGAAGGAATCCCAATACAGATAGAAAAATTATGCAAACAAGGGTAGATTAGCTAGAGAATTCCAAGTGGGAGAACATGTTTTTTCTTAAAGAGAAATCAAAGATAAGTTCACTAAATTTGGGAAGCTACACCAACATGGAATATAGATATTGTGGGGCATTCAAGATACTGGACAAGATAGGGCCAATTGCATATATGCTTGCATTTTCAGCATTCATGCATGTGCATAATGTATTTCATGTATCTTTTGTAGAAAAAATGTGTATGTCATTGATTGGACTATGATTAAGGTGGAGCCATGTTGGATAGGCATTTTGGATACATTTTTCATGAAAATCCTAAGTATGGAGGATATCTGTAGAAAAGGAAGAAAGAAGAGAAGGTAGGAGCGAAGTGCACAATAAAGGAACATTCAGGATCGGAAGTGAAAAGTAGAGGCACATCTAGGAGTGCACTCTGCAACAAGAATATACTTAGAAGAGAATAAAGACAAGAATAAAACATGGGAATAAAGTAGAGAATAAAGAAAGAAGATAAAGAAATCGAAAAGGAAGGATAGAAATTCGGCCTGAAAAATGCATAAAGATGCGCAAAAGAAGGAAGAATAGTCGAGAGTGCAACAATAACATGCATACGTAAAAGAGGAATAAGCAAAGTAGGGTTTTGATCCCTAGAATTCATGTATAAATATGTAAGGGGTTGGAAAGATAGGGGTCTCTCTAGAAATGATGTCGAAGTTCGGTGTTGTCAGGTTTTTTCGTGAGGAAAGTGAAAAGGTAGAGTGAGAGTGAAAGAGTCTATGTCTAAATGTTAGGAAGAAGTTTCATAGATAAAGGATTGCAATGCAGAGTGGCTAGGAAATATGGAGAGATAGATAACATGATATATTTATTATAAGTGCAGTGTGCAAGCCTGAGACGATTAGAACAAGAATAATAAAGAAGCCAGTCATTGTGGATGTAACCCAATGACCAAGTTGACTCTAACAACTCTAGTACCCCTAGAGCTCTTCATTTTAACTCCTTTTAAATTCATTCATGAGCCGACATACTTCTCACCATTTTATTTGGTATGTACCAAAGAACTTCACAAAATTGACTCGGGTCGAACTAACGGAGTTCCCATGAACTCCCCCGGTACTAGTGGAACTCTTGTTTGTGTGGTCTCCAGTCGCATCAATTGTTTTCATATGTTATAAAAGGGTGTTTATCATAATTATTTGATCAATGTTATTTCGAGTGCAAGATATTTAACAAATGAAGTTATGAGTTCCCATCCTTTCAATCTTTTGATTTTGAAGGTATCCATTGTACATATGGAAATTGTTAGACAACTGAGAGGGGGGGGGGTGAATCAATTGTTGCTTTTCTTAAGCAATAATACCCATTTTAAATTCATTACAGAACACTCAATGATGATCAAAATAATATAGGGAAGTAAACAATAGAGTATTCAACATCAATCACACACATGCAGTATACAAAAACATATATTCTTGAGGAAACCCATAAAGGGAGAAAACCTCTTCTTCTTCAAAGGATAGGAATTCTTTTTATGTTCTGTACATCATATATCTTTGATAACCAACTCAATGCGTGGCTACCACCTCTCTTTTACAAGCTGCAACTTGTTGAGAGCACCAACTCTCTGGTTTCTCTAGCACCCACTA
>JASDQU010819653.1:45-11753 GCA_032191745.1 Picea mariana | reverse complement strand
TTTCCTTCGCCATACCAATAGTTGGTGTACTAGTAGTTTGTGTACTAGTAGGTTGTGTACCAGTAGCCTATGTGCTAGTAGATGGTGTACCAGTAGGCTGTGTACCAGGATCCACAGCGATCCATTGTTGTTTGTCTACAAGAAGGTCCTCCATCTTGAGCTTCCAAAGCTCAAAGTTTTTACCGTTGAACTTATCTATCTCAATTCTAGATGAGCTCGCCATTCCTCTTTTTATACTCGAACCTCCATCGCAAAATCTCCCACAAAACCTAGGTTTATCACAAACCCAAGATAAACTTGATCTATCAAGACTGAGCCAAACCCTCAACAACAAAGGTGTCCCTCTGAAGCCAAAAATGAGCTCTGATAGCACAAGTAAGTTTTAAACATGTGAAGTAAAGCAATGCATATAGATTCTTAAGCAAGACAGAAATTAATCAATGGCTCATACACAGAGTACACAGAGATTTTATGCTGAAAACCCTCAACCAGGAAAACCTTTCTTATATTCATTATATCGAATTTCACCATTCACTATACAACATATACAATGTTTTTAGGTATTCCGTAGATACCAAAACCATAATCCCTTAATCCGGGATTAATTTACAAAACATCTAAAAATAGCAAAAACTACCAAATGGAGTTGTCGAACTTGGCGTGCCCACACACACACATGCAAAGAATATAAAACATACCCAACACTTTGATCTTTCTCCTGTGAGCTTGATGACTTTGTGTCTCGTCTACACTTCTTAAAACGTTGTCCCTCCTGAGCTTTCGTCAATGTAACTTGATCTCGTCTGGCGCACACTTGCACTCTGCGTGAAAACTTCCACTTCTCCTCCTGAGATTTCAGCTTGCTCAGTCTCTAAGGGACTCGACCCTTCTGTGTCTTCCCAAAATACTTTTGGTGCCCCCCTGGCACATTCTGTGCTCGACCTCTTGATATTTCAACTTGAAACAAGTTCTCTCTTCGCGTACTCCTTGCGCTTTGACTAGCCTTCAGATGGTTGTCTTTCAACACTTTGTCTAAGTGTTGGTCTGATGCACTCATTGCACAGGTCTTTTTCCAGAGTGTTCAATAACTCTTCTTCTATTCCTCTTATTCCTTGAAGCTAACATGTTCCCTCCTAGAAGCTTCTTCTCATATCTCCTTGCTGAGCCACGGAGTATTCAATAACTTTGTAAGTGTCTTCTCCTTGACACTCTTCTTATCTCTGAACTTGAAACAAATTTATTTTGTGCACTCATTGCACTCCTTGCACTCTATTTCTCTTTATGATGAAAGAGAAACATGTAAATCAATAATGCAAGTAGAGAAAAATGAAAATCAAAGATGAAATGCAACTAAACTACCATGAGAAACCAAGATGCAAATGAAAGAAAGAAAGATGACCTACATACTTAACTAGGGCCCGAGGGCCATGGTGGTCAAGTCTTGTAGACATTAGGTGAAATCGTACAACTAGTGAAACCAGTTGATCATCTCATCGAGGTACCTTCCCATGTGTTTAATTATGTAATACAACAAAGATAATTCAAGAACATAATAATTATGAGCATGAATAAGTATATAATCAATCATGAAACTAAAGTCATGGAGATGGGTGGGAGGGAGGAAATATTACTAGAAAGAATGGCCACAAGCCTGATCCACCCATTCTTGAAGAGGGATGCCATGTATAGATGATGGCTCATCTTCTTTCTTATTAACATGGCCACTGATTTCTGAAGACTGAGAGGAAATGAGAGATCGAAAGAAAACTACATGGTTTCCCAAAGAGGAAGATAAGAAGTCAGGGATAACCACATGTCCAAAGAGGGAAAATCATTTCTTCTTCATCTGCAAATCCCTACAAAAAGTCCTAAGATGAAAATAATTTCGTTTGGTAGCATGAGTCTCTGATCGTTCTGGGTTGGCCATGGTCTTATATTCATCAATATTTGAGCATGATTGTGGATGAAAATGTTCATCGCATAATGAATCTGAGTGCTCAAAAGGATACACATCACAACCTTCAAATTATGACCAAAAAATATCATGGGTACACTGTGACAAGTCATCCTTGAAAGGATGAGACCCATGTATACTCATGTTATCATCAGGATGTCAAAGAGCTAGATGATTGATGTATAAAAAGTGATCTTCCAAAGGGAAGACTTATGTATTCCTTATTTTGAAATTTCCCTCGATGTCATAGATGGGATCCCCATCAAAAACAAAACAATTGACATTCCATGCATGCCTTCCAACATGTATGAAATCAAAAATGTCCTCAATCACATCATTACACAAAGGATATGTTGCATCCAAGGGTTCTTCTAACACTTCTTCACTTGCAAAATCACAGAATAAGGTATCATCAAAGTTTTTGAAAGTATTATAACTTATCATGTTCTCTCCTTGATGTGTAGGTGGAACAAAGGCCTGAATATCTTCATCAAATGGAAGGGCAGACACAAGAACTTCATCTTCACGAAGATCATTTTCACAAAGATCATCTTCATGAAGATCCTCTTCATGGATTAATTCATTGAAGCACTCGACATATTCATGAGGTAACTCATGTTCTTCTTTCTAAGGACTCACTTCTTCAATCAAGCCTTCATGGGGTAATTCCTGCTCCTCTTCAAAGGGTACGTATCCTCTTCAAAGGGTTGGTAAACCTCATGATGATATTATTCCTTGATGTTAATCACTCTAGGAGGAAAGTGAGGAAGGAAAAATTCATATTCATCAAGTGGGAGCATGGATACAAATGTCTTGTATGTATCTTCAACATGAGAAACTTCATCGGGATGTTCTTGGTAACTTTCTTCATAGATTTGTTCTTCAATCATCTCTTCGTTCACCAAGGCTTGTTCTTCAATATATTTTTGAGATAATTATTTCAAAAGATTCATCATTTGCTCAACGGCTTCATCAACATCTTTTTCTCTTTCCATCTGTAAAAGTGTCTTCGTCGAGATATGACAAGCTCTTGGAAAGGGTTCACCCCATGGTGCCATAATTCCATTTCTTGAAATGACACCTCAATGGAGTTGCCATCTGAGCTTAAGGCTCATAAAAAGATGGAAAGGGTAATCATGGAAAGGTGGGTTCTTGGGTTGTGGAGTCACCAGATGAACTTTAGAAAGTTCATCAAAAGGGAGGAGAAGGAAATTCCCTCAAGTGGAGTCACCCGAAAAACTAGGGGTAAAGGATTTAGAATCAAAGCTTGCCAAAATGTCATTAGGGTACGAAAGATGATTCAAAATTGTTGGAGTTACTTCACACACACCTAGAATTTATTTTTCCTAAGGTTTTTTCTTGTTTATAAGTCATTATTTAGTCTCCTATATTTTAGGAAGAATATTCCTCTAGGGAGAATATTCTCTTCAGTTAACACTTCAATTTGACTAATTGAGTTGAGTCTAGATGTTGCAGGGGTTTTGTCACAATGCAAAATTGGGATCATCACCATGTTAATGCACACTTTCCTTGGGATCATCACTAGACTATCCCATTACCCATGATTCTCTAATATCCTCCTCACTTCATTCTGTTTCAGTCGGTTAACTGAAGACAGATAGACTAGTTAACTCAAACTAGGTGATAGTTCACTCCTGTATCTGCCTGAGAGACTAGACTAGGTGGCAGTTTACTCCCATAACTATTGGTGTGTGTCCAGATCACTCTAGACCACCACTATGGAACACTATTTACTCATGTATCCTATATCTATTGTAAATTACTCACTCTTTGAGTGTGGAATACGGTTAATGAGAATTCTTCCATTCTTTCTCTCCTTCTTCTTCTTTCTAAATTTTTCTCTGCAAATGTGTGTAGTATTTTCTAGGTAGATCTATTATGTGCAGTTTCAACACATTTACATGGTATTAAAGCCGACGGACTGCTAAGAAAAAGCTACACCAAATTATTTTTTGCAGGTACTGAAGATTGAAGAACGCAGAAAAGATGGGTTATTCGCCGACAATACTTCTCATGCATCATAACTATTTGGAGTGGAAGCAAAAAAAACCACTTATGCTCAGATGCAAAGGCTTGTACCAAATAACTATGGAAATGGAAGTAGAGCTTGATTTCTCTGATGAGAAAAACGATTTTCTCAATAGACAAGATATGGCCATAGGATGTATCCTCTATTTTATTTCTCTTGGAATTCTCCATCAAGTATATGATGACTCACAAGAATCAACTCGAAATGAATTATGGACTATATTGGAGGTTCTATTTGGGAATAAAGAATATTGTGAAGCATGCAGGAGGTTAAACAGATATAGCCAGAAGAGAAGCCATCAGAAGACCAATTCTCTTCTTATGAAGTGTCTTCTACAAAAGTATTTGCACAAATTTGTATTCCATTAATTGAAGATGATGTCTACTCCATTTCAGATTTATTTTTTGAATTTCATGTGGAAGATATATGGAATGCTTCTCAGAAGTCACATGCAGACACTTTTGTATGCACCATGCATGCATCTCAGGAGACCAAAAGGGAGTCGTGCACATCATACTCAATTCTGATATTTTTTTAGCACAATTTTCAGAAGAAAAAAAATTGGATAATTGAATTTCTCTCGGGAAAATATCCAATTTCAAAAAAAACAATCGTCTGAAATGGAGTCCAGGAATTGAAGTTATGATCATTTTAAAATCAACAAAATTTCATCATTTTTCCAGAAACGGCCACACGGTTTTCAAAATTCCATCCAAACATTATTTGGATCTTATTCATTACAAGAAGAGAAAGTGGATATGTGTGGACATATAAATAGTGCATCTACTTCATCATATATGTGCAAACATATACACTTTCAACAAAATCTTCAATGAGCACAAACTTGCATAGTTGCGAGGTCTTCTTGGAGTGAAGGACACGGTTGCTTAGCAACTTCTTTTTGTCCCTTCTCATTTATATTTTTTTATGTTTTGTAATTTGAGGGGGGGGGTTCCCATGAGGTTTTCCCTCTTTCCTCACTTTATTTCAGTGTATCTTTTGTGTTTTGGTACCTAACATGGCCTCCTTGTCGGGACCCATTCTTTATTTTCACCATAATGATGTTCAGGGGGGGATGTTCAAGTTAATTCACACACACCTAGGATTTATTTTTCCTGACGTTTTCCCTTGTTTATTAGTCTTTATTCAGTCTCCTATATTTTAGGAAGAATATTCCTCTAGGGAGAATATTCTCTTCAGTTAACACTTCAGTTTGACTTGTTGAGTTGAGTCTAGATGTTGCATTGGTTTTGTCATAGTGTAACATTGTGATCATCCCCATGCTAATGGTCACTTGCCTTGGGATCATCACCAGACTATCACATTAATCATGATTATCTAATATCCTCCTCACTTCACTCTGTTTCAGTGAGTTAACTGAAGACTGATTAACTAGTTAACTTAGACTAGGTAGCAGTTCACTCCCGTAACTTCCTGAGAGACTAGACTAGGTGGAAGTTTACTCCCGTAACTGTTAGTGTGTCTCCAGATCACTCTAGACCACCACTATGGAACATTAGTTACTCATTTATCTATTGGAATGTTTTAGAGGCAGTGTATGCTTGTCATTGATGGCAAGAGCAGTAGCAACGATGGCATGTGTACAGGCAAGTACAGCAGCGCTTATGGCTTGACTACAGGTATAATGTGTCAGGCGGGCACCAGAAGTAATTTGGGAAGACGCAACAAAACAAGCTCGATAAGATCATTGATTGATAGTGCAAAGGATTGTTGGCATGTTTAACAGGCAGAGTATTCTTTTCATTGATGGCAAGATTAGAGTATGCATCAATGGAAAAATAGAAACAAAGTAAGCTCAGGAGGAATTAGCACAGAGTAGAACGCAGTGCGAAGGTGTGCTTGTTCATTTGATGGAAAACAATCAGGTAAGGAAGACCAGTAGCACAACGATGATCGAATGAAAAGATCGAAGTGTTGGTCAAACTTCATTTTGGAGCTTCCGCTACTGAGATTTCGGATACCAGGAATTGGAGATGTCAAGGACTTTCACGACAGGAGTCCCGAAGCAGAAAAATGAAAAATGCCAAAATATGTTGGTCTGACTCCATTTCGGAGTATTGGATACCAAGATTTTGGATACCAAGAGATGGAGATGTCAAGGACTCTCACTACAGGAGTCCTGAAATCGCGAAATGCGAAACACCGATGTGATGTTAATCAGACTCCATTTCAGAGTTTTGGCTACTGGGATTTCGGATACCGGGAGATGGAGATGTCAAGGACTCTCACTACAGGAGTTCTGAAGTTGTGAAATGAGAAACGCCGATGTGATGTTAATCAGACTCCATTTCAGAGTATTGGATACTAGGAGATGGAGATGTCAAGGAATCTCACTACAGGAGTCCTGAAATCACGAAATGAGAAAGGCCTATGTGATGTTCATCTGACTCCATTTCAGCGTATCGGATACTGGGATTTCGGATATCAGGAGATGGAAATGTCAAGGACCCTCACAATAGGAGTCTCAAAATCGCGATATGCAAAATTGCAAAATAACCTTAGTCCTCAGATCGAGGTTTGATATGGACCATTGATTCAACTTCATTAGGGAGTTTCATATACTAGAATATGGAGAAGTCAAGTGTCGTGACTCCTCACAGGAGTCCCGAAGTTGCGAAGTGCGAGAAGATGAAAAGTTGTCCTGACTCCATTTCAGAGTTTCGCAGATCAAGATTTGAAGGTTTCGAGAACTTTCACATCAAGAATGTCGAAATCGCGATATGAAAAATCGAGAAGTGATCTGGGTCGATAGATCTAGAAGGTGAATGTGGTAGACCACATCAAAAAGGACAGGTGGAAGATCATGACACATGGCACAATCAGACAACAACAAGTGTCAAGTTGTTTTGGCATTTCAGGCCACTGGAATTAACAATTCTGAGTGACACGTGGCAACCACTCAGGTCACGACACATCATCGAGTGATGAAAGACTGACCTCACTCTAGGAGTTTTTGCTTCGGGAATTTTATCACTATCACTCCCCCAAAGTCACAAATGAAGTCTCGGGGCAACAAATAACCATCGAATCATTGAGGGCGTGGACCGTTGATCTGACTCCATTTCGGAGCTTCGGATACCGGGAGTTGGAAGAGTCAAGTGATGAGACTCTTCATTGCAAGAATTGTGAAAGGCCAAAATGCGAATTGCTGAAATGATCGGAGCTAGTGCAACCAAGCTCCATTTTGGAGCTTCAGAAACTGGGACACAAATCATCAAGAACACATCGCCATAGGAACGCCGAAGTGCCAAAAAGTGAAATCATGAAAGCACTATATGGATAAGCACTCGGTCACCTCTCATAGTCACTTGGTCAAAGAGTTGTAGAGAAAATCTTGAAGTGGCAAGCTCCTTTTTTCGGAGTTTTAGGGATCGTGATTTGGAGAGTCGAGAAGCCTCACAATAGGATTGTCAAATTGCCAAAATGCCGAAATGCGAAAAAATGTTTTGTCTTAGCCTGTGGTCACATCAGCGGATGATGGAGGAAGGAGCTAGTGCAAACAAGCTCCATTTCAGAGCTTTGGGGATCGGGACATGGAGAGTAACGAAATCTTCACCACGGGGATCCCAAAATGTCGAAGTGCAAAATAGAGAAATGAATGCAAGATTCAATGGATCCAATCCAATGGTATAGGTGATTTTGAATATGATCAGAGGGCTATTTTTGCACTTCATAGTGTAACTGCTAGAAATCACTGATGGTTTTTTCCAAAGAAGCTGAAGAGTCTCAAGGAATCTGCTAGTGGAATGAAGATTGTTCATAGAGGCAATTGAAAAATAGATCTAACTGCCAGAGAAGCGGAAGAGTTGTGATGATGATCAGGCAGAGCACTTGACATGGAGAGAGCATGCAAAATCATGGTGATAGAGCATGCAGAAGGTGCACAAAGACTATAAGTATGCAGAACAAAGAACAGATGGGTGTTGTTGGGGTGAGGGATTCAAGAGTATAGAAGGAGGAGTGTGTAGCAACAACAATGCACAGAAGGGGAATGGTGCATTAAAGGGACATGATGCAGAGAGCATAAAAGGAAAAAGAACAAAAAGCGCAAGGAGTGTGCAGAAGACACTGATGCAAACAGAGCAACGCAGTGTAGCAGAACAATGATGAGACCAGTAAGCCATTGAAGAACTTTATATCACTGTAATAAGTCATAATAGCAAAGATTTATATTTCAAGGTGGTAGGGAGGTGCTAGCGAGGACTGTTGTCCTCAGAGGTTCAAGTGGGTGCTTGAACACAGGGAGTTGTAGCTTACATCTGGTTGCAGCCAGAGAAACCAAGGTGGTGCTAGGTGTTTGCACCCAATTCTTCACTAGGTGAGAAAATAATGAGTGCTTACATGCCCAGTTGGGCTCTGCTAGGCATGACAACTGTAAAGTAAAAGGTTAGAAAGAGAAACAACAAGGTTATAAACAAAAATCAAACTAAAACTAATTAAAACTATGAGCATATGAAAAAATGAAAAATAGAGACAAATGGACCAATATCACCAATGTATAAGCTGATCTATTGATGAAATCCAAAGGCACAATGAAGAAAGGGGACTTGGGTCCCTTCTTTCTACAATGGAAGGATCTTGAGGCCCTCAAAGCTTGCTCTCCTTACAATAAAAATATGAAAATGTGGGTGAAATAAATCCAAGCTTATTCACTCAAGTGAGGGGTGAATAGCTTTATGAAATGTAGCTTGTGAAGTTTATTGCCAAAGAATGAGTCCTTAGCAATCTTAGCAGCATAACAATACAAAGAATTCCTTGAGAAAATGGTGGTTATTCATGGCTTTTTATAGCCAAGCATTGGGTCATTATGTAACCTCTTTAGAATGTGAAAAGGGGCTCTTTAGGGCACAATTAGGTCTTTGACCAACCCACCATGAGGATTGAGCTCGGATTTGGTGTCAAATTGACTTGGCAGCTGATCCATTAGTGGTTGGGAGGCCAACCAATTTCAATAAATGCGTCGTTTAGCAGGCGCGCGGGTTTTTCGCCCAACAGCCGCACATCGTGCGCTGAAGCGCACATTGTACGTTGTTGTTACGCGCATATGCGCGCGAACCCGGGTTCTATAAAGCGCCCTTCAAATTTTTGGTCATTTTGTATGGTTTTTAACCTTTTTGCAATGCTATGGAATTAATCATGTGCCATGAATCACTCCAGTCCTGTGTTGATGACACAGAGTTCTTGTCGCCCTGTGCGGACGAAATTTCAGTGATAACACTAGGGAGAATTGTTGTTCTCTGTTATGCAGGTTGGTGACTGTGATCCTTGAAAATGATGGACTAGGTAAAATCAAGGAAATATGGATGGTGAGTTTGGGTAATGAAAAAGAAGATACCCAGTACGATCTTCTTGTGAATGATCTGAAACATAATTTGCTCAATACAAGTCAAAAATGTGAAAGAGGCAGTGAAGAGGCTCTCTCATCCAAAGAGTGTAAGGTAAATGTAAACTCGGAACAAGTGGTGAATAAAGGCATAAGTACAATTAATGATGTTAATATTGAATCCTCCCCTGCAAGTAAAGAAGAAAATTCAGATACAATAAAATAATGTTCAGTTAGCATTTACCCCATGGATGAAATAGGAGAAGAACCATGTCATAAGCTGGAAGCAGAAGTCTTGAAGGTTGAGAAGGAAAACACCCAAAGCAAGCTCTTAAACAGCTCCATGACCATGGATAAGATCTTGGATAGTCAAAGATCACCAAATGAAAAATCTAGTATTGGATACAACAACGAAGAAATCAGTACTCCTAAGAAACCTTATACAGGTCCTTCATTTGTGAGAAAGAAAATCAGGAATGAGAGTGGGTGTAGCAGTTTTTTCTTGTGATTGAATATGGTCATAAAAGCCTTGGATTGTATGCATCATGGAAGAAAAATGAAAATTACATTGATATAGATCGATGAGAAATAATGGGGAGATCCAAGGGTTGTTTGAAAAGTACGAGCTACAATTACGCAGTGTGCCAATAGGACAGCAGCATCTTCAACAACAGCATTTTGTTTTACAAAATGATATACATGACATCTTGTAGAGATAACAAGAGGAAAGACATTGTGAGGGAAAGCTAACCTTTTAGAAACAAAGGAGGAAAACAATCAGAAGCAGAGAGAGAATAGTGACAGGGGGAGTCATCCAGTTATGAGACTCTATTAGGTCTTCTTACATATGTCTATCAAAAGAACAATCTAGAGGAAGACTCTATTAGGTCTTCTTACATTTGACTTGTTCTTCCTTATTTCTAGGCCTTATTAATATTGACCTTTATTACATGGAAATATATTATTCTACCTACATGAGGGGTTAGGTTCCTAACATGTCCTCCCCCTTAAAAACAACCTTGTCCTCAAGGCTTGAGATGAGGAAATTATTGCAGAATGGTAGCTAGTTCCCAAGTGGAATTTGTTGGAGTTGTATCTTTCCACTGGACTAACACTTCCTTGATGGTTTGCTAATGCAAACAATTCTCACGTTGGTCCAAAACTACTTGTGGTTGTAGCCAAATGGAGCCTTCTTCATCCAACTCAGGAAGGTTGGTTTGAGTTTGGCACTTAGTTCCAATCACCTTCTTTAAGCAGGAAACATGAAAAACGGGATGGAGCTTAGAATGATTGAGAAAAGCTAACTAATAGTCCACATGTGCCACACTCTTGAGAATGGTATAAGGACCATAAAATTTGTGCGCCAGTTTTTGACAATGTTCAGTCTTGAGGGGATTTTTCTTGTTATGTTGCAGTCGAACAAACACCTAATCTCCTTTTGCAAATTGACATTCAGAGTGACATTGATCTACTTGTTGCTTCATGCGATTCTGGGCCATGACCAAATTCTCTTTGAGGGTATAGAGAATAACCTCTCGAACTGTAAGCATTTGGTTAACCACTTGGACCTTCAAGATACCTGGAAAGTATGAGAGAACTGAAGGTGGATTTTGTCCATATACCGCTTCAAAAGGAGTCATGCAGGTAGTTGTATGGAAAGAAGTGGTGTACCACCATTCAACTAGTGGTGACCATTGAGCCCACTTATTTTTCCTTTCAGATTCAAAACAACTCAAATATGTTTCCAAACATTTGTTGACAACTTCAGTTTGACCATCATTATTGGGATGATAAGTTGTGCTGAGATGCAATTGGGTGCCTTGCAACTTGAACATTTCTTGCCAAAAATTATTGGTGAAAGTTGGGTCATGATCAGAAACAATAGAATGATGCATGCCATGAAGCTTGAAGACTTGATCCATGAAAAGTTGAGCCACAATGGAGGTTGTAAATGGGTGTTGAAGAGTACAGAAATGATCATACTTGGAAAGATGATCAACTACCACCATGATGACTAATTTATTGCTCGATTTAGGTAAGCCTACAATAAATTCCATCGAGATATCCCGCCAAATAGCAGGTGGAATCGGAAGAGGTTTTAGTGTGCGAGGAGATTTGACCGTTTCTCCCTTGTTGCATTGACAAACATCACATTTAGCCACAAAATTGCAAACGTCTTGTTTCATACCATCCCAAAAAAATAGCGTTTGACCCAGTCATAGGTTTTGGTAAACCCTTTGTGCCCAATGATGGGTGTAGCATGAAGCTTAGAAAGTACTATCAATTTAAGTTTTGACTAGTTCCTTAAATACAAATGCCCTTTGTATCGAAGCTCATCATTGAACTTGTTATCACCCCAT
>JASDQU010819651.1:18142-35179 GCA_032191745.1 Picea mariana | reverse complement strand
ATCATGAAGAGAAATCATTGGATGACCGACCATTGATGAATGTCATTAACCAATGAGAGACAAACTCACCAGTGATGTCAATGAGTGTCAAGGTACCCAAGTATATCTTGCGAAGTGCGAATAGAGGTGCTGATGTCGAGCCACTTGCAATATCTAATGATCAAGGGACATTGATGTATTCCCTTGATTTCTAGCGAGAGAAATTTCCATAAGGCATGCAAGCCTCTAGGTACTCAAAAGGAACTCTAGTCTATATCCCGGATAAGGTGTTGAGGTCAATGGGGCAAGACTTTTTGAAAGGTGGGCCTTAAGGAATCCCACATCAGTCAACGCGAGCTTGTATAAAAAGATTTGGTAGGACTATATGAAAGATCTCAGTAGAAACATTGTTTATGGCAAGGCAATTGAATCATGGAAAGGGAACTGAACTAGTTTTATTGACAAGGAAAAAGAACTGAAAAATAAGGAAGTGATGTATGCGACTTAGAAAAGTAGGCATGCATGAATTCATGAAGGATAATTCAATGGAAGATGGGTGTCAACATCGGAATGACCAATCGACTTTGAAGGAGAAATGGAATAGTGTCACAACATGAAATTTGGCAAAATGTTTCTGTGTATCAGTAAAATGTTTATGTTGAGTAACATCTCCTTCAAGCTGTCTAGAAAAGCACGTGTTCTTTGAAGAATTTTGTGATTCTTGAAAATTACTTCAGCAGCAAAATGTGATCGTCTATGAGCCTGAAAAATATTAGTACAAATCTTGCATCAAAACGGTGAGATTTGCGAAAAACATATCATGTAGAATTGAGTGAAAATGCGGCAAATCAAAGAAAAATATATGTTTTATACCTTTTTCTGTTGCGCTTGTTTCATCGTCAATTACTGCGTGAAGTGACTTGAGAAAAACACATCGGCGTAACATGTTTGGATCATTGTTTTTAGGAATAAATAAAGTGTCCATTTGTGAATTTTTATTTTAGTTTTGAAGTGTTTTTATATTTATATTTTTATAATGTTTTTATAATTTTTTTTTTATTGTTTTTCTTTGTTTGTTTTGTTGTTTTTGTTTTATAATAAAACAAAACAAAAACATATATATATATATTAGCTTTCTGTTGTTAATACAAAAACTAACAAACAAAGAAATATTAGTTTTCTGTTGTTAATACAAAACAAACAAACACAAATATATATACATAAATATTTATTTATTTAAACTATTTCATTTATTTACAAACAAAATATAATTTATTTACAAAACGAACAAAATAAATGTGATCTCCTATAGTATATCTATGATAAAACTTCTCTGCTTGTGTTTGGATCGAATTTCATTGTTTTCAATGTGGCAGTGTTGAATTTTTTTTGCTGGAAGGATTTTCTTTCTCAAGCTCCATTCTTTCCCATTCGTGGTAGTATGTCTGCCAAAGCCAGGATTCCCATATATCTCAGCTGCAATCAGAGGTAGTGCACAATTCCCAGATCTGATAAGTAAGGAAAATAGTAAATGGGAAACATATTTCGATCGCCAAGAAGGTTCGATTTCCACAACCTTGTTTGTTCATGCCAGAATATTCAAAACATAAAAGAGTCAATACATTGAGCCATCAACTTATGGAAAAACATTTGAAATACAAACTCCTCTAAGGAAGAATCATTTCTTCTGTGAGGGCCACCCAAACCAGAAAGAATCGGATAACCAAACGAGCTAAGGGGCTACGTGGCACCAACATCACTCCTATATCTGCCATCTTCACTCCTATATCTGCCAACTGTAGGCATATGTGGTGCAATGCCAACAATAGGAGTAGTACCCTAGGGAAACATACTTCCCGAGGAAAACATTTGTTCAGTTGAAGAAAGAAAAGGGCTCTGAGCAAAAGCAGTAACAGGGTTGTTTAATTGAAGTTGCTCTTTTGGAGGGTTTTCATGAAGCCTGGACGAAACCTCGTATAAATCCTTATTAACAACTGAAGAGCCCCCCGCAATTTGAACAAGCTCATCAGAAGCCATGACACAAGAGGGAAGTTGTTCCTTTGGTAGAATCTTAATCTATGCACCAGTATCAATTCTCATTTTCTCTATAACTTTTCCACCTCTCCCAAGTAGACAACCAATTTGATTATTCAGAACTAGTAAGCGAGCAATAACTTGATTAATAGCATCTTCGTCTTCAGATCCATGCCCTTCCTTAACAATTCTTGCAAATACCCTAAACAATGCGTCTTGAGCAATAAAAAGTGAATACTTGTCATCCACTAATACAACATCATCATCTTCATCATCCCGGTCCACCTTCCATTATTTTGGTGCACTAAAAATGATGATAACCCTCTCGTCCACCCCAGGAATGCCATCGGCAACCTTAATCTTGGCACATGTGTCATTCCTCAAAGACTTGATAATACTACCACCCTTTCCTATGACACCTCCAATCTTGTCTCCAGGACATAGGAGGCGGTAGACTACGTCATCTACACCAGGCATCATCTCTCTTTGACCACCAGGATTCCGTCGCTTCCTTTCACTATTTGTTTCAACATTAGACCCAATATGAGAGCGTGAACGTTTTCCACCACTCACCATTGTAACCCAAAAAAACACTTACCTTAGAAAGATCAAATGAACAGTCCTGTAGCTGTCCCGATAGTGGGCTGTAAATCGTACTCTACAAGAGTCGATTATAGAACAAGAGCTGAGATGACAGTTCTCAGATAAATTTTTGGCGGAAGAATCGGCCCACTATTTGGATGAAGTCATTTATGCCAATAGCCAGTATTCCCAGTTCAGGAGGCATGTCTCTTCAAAGTCGACATCCTCGGTACTGCAAATAAATTTCACCCGAAGTCCATTGTATGTATAAGTAGCTCACGAATCTGTGATCCAACCACCTGGAGCTCACAAATTTGTGATCCAACCATTTTGTTGATTGATTTAAGTGAAACCTGAGCATCCGTTACCTTGACAAAGAAATTTTGATGCATATCCAACAATAAGGTTGGGAACATATCCCAATAGCAATTAGAATTTAGATTTGACGATAATCCTGTTGGGCAAATTTATTAAAAATTCAGATTGATCGTAACAATATTAAAAGATTATCAAGAATAGTTACGCAGTTAGGATGTGGCCCATATTTCATGGTAATGAATGGTCACAAGATCTCCCTCCTAATTCAGTGAATAAAGTTTATCTTTCCATGGATTTTGATGAGCCTATCTTTCCATATAAGCTTTAAAGATTTTGCTCCCAACTAGACTTAGCAAATACAAAAAAGATGGCAAGGAATTTGCAACAATCAGGATTTCAAGATATGAAGGATTTGTTTTTAGCTGAGATTATGACCCGGATTCACAATTTTAGTTGATGCTTTGACATTTTTAATCAACGTTTATCGTTATTTTTATTTGGTTGGGTTTGTAAACAAGAGATTTAGCTTTTGATGATTTGATTATTGGAAGGTTGCAGGGTGTAGGGCCGAATGTCAAAGGATGAGGTTGGCGAAAGGATGGAATCAAAATAAAATAAGTTAAAAATGAGAAGAGCGCGAGCATGACACTGTTTCAGCAAAAACGTCACTGTATCAGCATGGATAATTTCAGTGTTCAGCAAGTAAAATTTTTACTATATTAGTATGTAAAATTTTACTGTTCAACGACTGTCTCAGCATGCAAAAATTTCACTGTTTCAGTGACTGTCTCAACATGTAAAAATTTCACTGTTTCAACATGCTGTAACAGTATGTAAAAACTCGACTTTGTTTTATTCGTCTAAATTTTTTTTATTGTGTTTATTTGCAGGTCAAAGGATGGACGCAAAAAAATTCATTCCTAAAATCAAAATCATCCCTGTTTTTTGATCCTCGCTATCACACAAAGAGCAAAGGAGAGCATACTTATTCTAGGTAAAAGAAAAATCTGAAAATGAAAAAAAAACTGAAAACTAAAACCTACCTACTATGTGCTAATTACATCTTAGAAATCAGTTACGTGTAGGAAAATTTCCAGTGGAGCCATTCACATAATAGCAACAGTAATATGTTCAGTGGTAATTTTTCAAATGAATAATGGAAATATTCGAGAGTGAAGGAATCTAGTTGTTGTAACGACAAACTAACTAAATAAAAATAAAAATGAAATTTATCTAATCAAGTACTTACCTGGAACCATTTCTTGATATAACTTTCGTAGGCGCGTTTTTCCTTGCTCAGATCTTCCTATAACTCCTCTTCATCTTCCTCAATCTCCTGCTTGAATGATTGTTTGTCATCAAATATGTAGGGTTCTTCAGATGTTGAATCTTCATGCTTTTCTGAAGGAGTATTTGAATCTTTAATTGCTATCAAGATCTCCTCTTCCAGAGAAGAGGAGATCCTGACTTTTACGAGGATCTGAGTGAGTAGTTCCAAGCTGACACTCATTGTTAAAACATATTGAAAAAGGGTTCTTTCAACACCCAAAAAAAATGAAAAAATGAAAATCATACTTGCTGAAACACATGAAAAATACTCTTGCTGAAACACATGAAAACCTCTTCACAGTTGCAGGAATTGAAAATTTACACTACCATACTTGCATGAATTGAAATTTAATCTTAATTGCAGAAATTGAAATCTACACTTACATGAAAATTCAAGCTAAACCTCAATCCATCGTGCTTCCCCAGCAACGACGCCAAAATGTTAAGCAGAAATATTGTCGTTTAATTCCGTCGTAATACTTTCCCAAATATTTAATTTGTCAATCCGAGGTTCGTAGGATTAGGAAGCAAACACACTATATATGCAGGACTGAAGTAGAAGTAATCTAATCTAAATTGCTGAAATGAAATTAATCTAGGAAAGCATTGAAAGACTAACTAGGAAAGCAGGAAATTAATCTAGGAAAACAATACAACATGTGAAGAGTTGAATGACAAAATACATATGTGAGCTCACACAATAAATTAATCTCAAATTATATTACAAGAATCAAATGAAAAAGCATGAAATAATAACAATGGAAGAATCAAAGCTAAGAATCCCCTTCTCCTAATTACAAGACTAAATTATGAATACCATTCCTCCCCTCATGAAGAGAGAACACTCTCTTATATACATGAGTGTCATAATGACATATCCACTATTATCTCAACCACTCTCAAGTACTTTCCCATTATTACAAGATATGATCCCTTCAAATCCTCCACATATCTCTCACATATCTTAGATAAGATATGCCAACCAAATCTTCCATGATCTTCTCTCTTTCAAATCTTCAAGTTGAAGATGTAATTCTAACTTGAGGATAGGTGGTGAATTATGACTTTGTTGAAATCTTCAAATATGCCTGCACACATCATCAAACTCATCAAACTTTGATATATAATGAAAATATGTTAATTTCTAATATTTAATCACAAATTCACTTATAATACTAAAATGAATACAATGAAAAATAACAAGGAGAAATCCAAATATCATTATGGAAATGGTATGATAAAAGGTTTATTAGGACCATGAAATGTAAGGAATGGTGAGGGAAAAAGAGGATATAAATGTGACATTTCTGAGGCCCAACACTATAGTAGAGGAATCATTACACACAAGTCCCTTAGTTCCCCTATGATGTCAAAAGTAGGTTGAATAGGTGGTTTACATTGATTTATTTTCTTTGGAAAAGTTGGGGATTTATCTTGAGGTTCTTCAGCAGGTGGAGTCAACTCAATTGAGTTCCGTGTAGACAAAATTTTCTATTTAGGTTCATTCCTCATTGGTTTAGTGGTTGGAGTGTATTTTAGTTCAGTTAAAACTTTCTTGGACCTAAGATAGGTAGCTTGACAATACAGAGTAGACAATGAATATGCTTGATATTCTTCATCTTCTATATTATATATAGGCTGATTTTTCTTGTTATTAGGATTAGGAATATGCTTAGAAAGTAGTTAAAAATGTCTCTTAGGATGTTGATTGTTATGATGACTCTATTGTCGAGGAGGAGGTAGGAGAGATTGTGGTTGTGGCTTCCAATTTAAATATGGCCTAAAATATTGTTTTTGATTCAACCATTGGAAATTATGAAATTGATGAGTTTGTTGACCATAAGGAAAAGGGTAAGGAAAATGCGGTTGATTTGGAAGAGGTGCTTTCCAAATTGGTTGAGTGCTTGGAAATTGGGGAGAATACTAGTTATAGGTTGAGAATTGATTGTTCCGAAGTGAATTAAAATGTTGAGAATCATAATTCATACCTAGAAATTGAGGTTGAGGTTTTCCAAACCTTCTTTGATTGATAAAGTATACTTGCTCCACATTCTAGTCTACACCTTTATAGGCCTAGTAGCCGAGAGAAATAGATGGTATCATTATTATTAGGAAAAATGGTACAAACAAATACAACATTCAAGGGACATTCATTTTGAACATGTTTCTTAGTTCACTTTGGACAAAATATTGTTAAAAATCCCTTCCCATATCCTCTTGCTTCTTCTTTGCTTGTAGAGTGTCAAGTTGCATCAATAATTAATTCAACAGGTCACTCTTTATATCCTCTCTCTATCTTGAATCAAGGGTAGATCCATGGGAGGTCTAGCTTATCTGTAGGCTGGATTTATCCACAACACTTGTAAAGAAGGACTAGGTGGTGTCCTTACCCCAAATGGTCACTTTCTATGAGTCCAAAAAACCCAAGGAGCATGAAAGGAACTATTTCACACATGATTTAGAGTTGGAATACATTATTCATGCATTAAATATTTGGAGGAACTACCTCGTGGCCATGGAATTTGAATTGAGGATAGACCACAATGGTCTAAAGCATTTGTTTGAGTAGCCAAATTTAAATGCTAGGCAGGTAAGATGGATATAATTCCATAGTGAGTATGACTTTGATATAAAGCATATCGAAGGAAAGGAGAATAGGGTGGCAGATGCACTCAACAAGAGGGTGCATAAGATGCATTCTTGAGCCATAAGCATGTGTTTTTTTGATTTAAAAGATAGAATTTTGGAAGCTACAAAATCATATTAGCATTATGTGTTAGCAAAAGAGCCATTACAACAAGGTAAACTTCAACATAATTTTAAAGAGTATGCATTGAAAGAGGATGGAGTCCTCATGTATAAAGGAAATGTGTATGTGCTTAATACACATGAGTTGAAAAGTATTTTGTTGAGAGAAATGTATAATGTGCGTTATGTTGGGCACCTTGATTATCGGAAGACTATTGTAGTTGTCAGAGGCCAATATTTGTTGCTACGCATGAAGAATGATGTGGATGAGTATATAGCCAAGTGCATGTAATGATAGAAAGTAAAAGTATAGAAGATACATCCAACTAGATTGTTGTATCCATTGTCCATTCTTGATTGGAAATGGGAAGTGGTGACCGTTGATTTCATTACCAAGTTTCCCATAATAGTGAAGCATCATGACTCCATGATGGTGGTGGTGGATAAGCTAACTAGGGAAGCTCATTTTGTGCCAGTGAAAATGACACATAAGTTAGCAAATATTGCAAACATATATACGAGAGAAATTTCCATGCTTCATGGTGTACCTAATATAATTGTGTCTGACATAGATACCAAATTCACATCAAACTTCTGGAAAGGTTTATTCAAGGGATTTTGAACAAATCTGAACTTCAATACAACATATCACCCAGAGAAAGATGGGTAGACAGAAAGGATCAATCAAGTGATTCAAGATATGTTGGGAATGTATGTGATGTACAAGCCTTATAGGTGGGAAGACTACCTCCATTTGGTGTGTTTTTCATATAACAATGGACAATAGTCATCATTAAATATGATTCCATTTGAAGCGCTTTATGCTAGAAAGTGAAACACACTAGTGAGTTGGGATAACCTAGTAAACAAAGTAGTGGTTAGCCCTGAGTTGATCAAGGATATGGAAGAACATATGGCCAATATTAAGAAGGACTTGAAGGTTTCATAGGATAGGAAGAAAATTTATGTTGATAAAGGAAGAACACATATATAATTTAGAGTGGGTGACCACATGTTTTTGAAAGTGAAGGAAAAGAAAAGTTCACTAAAGTTGGGGAATTCCTCAAAGTTGGTAGCTCATTATTGTGGGCCATTTGAAATTCTAGAGAGGATTGGTTCTATTGTATACATGATAGCATTACCTACATCTATGCATGTGCATAATGTATTACATGTGTCATTGCTTAAGAGATAGTGCCTGTTGCTAACCATGTAATTGATTGGACTGTGATCCAGGTGGAGCCAGGGGGAGAATTCTGAGTTCATCCTGTGTGCATACTAGACAGGGAGTTCAACCTACTTCAGAATAGAGTAATATGATTGATAAAGGTCTAGTGGACCTACTACGGTCCAGAGGATGCTACATGGGAGCATGAGGATACCATGCAGGAAGAGTACCCACATCTTTTTGGAGCTTTTTAAAGAATTTTGAAATGAACCTTGTATATAATGCATTGATGAAAGTGCATAAAATAAGGGGGAAGGTAATGTAATACCCCAAGTGGTAACTATGCAAATGAAGGTATACCTATTCATATAGGTGGGTGAGTTAGGATGGTTTTGGACCAGAGTGCCTTCTATGTATGAATGTTTATGATGGTGAGTCTGTATGCTATGGTCGATGAGACACGATTTGTATTTTGTAATCACACTATCCTATTAATAAAATACATCACTATTGCATACTTGAAAATGAAAAGAGTATGGGGGAATAGGACTCCACGAGAGGGAAAGGGGGATAAGGGATTCTGAGAAGGGATTAAATTAGGGGGATAAGCCAAGGAATACAATATAATAATCCTAAAATTCCAAGCCTAAGTTTTTGTTATGTTTATCCTACGTTCCTAAGTGACGGGAATGAATGACCAAGTGGGATCAAGGAGGGTTCCTTGTTTTTGAAATATTGTAACTGCGAAGAATATTCTAATTATAATTGAGTTATTATCGTGTATACCAATCCCCTTTTGTGGATTTATCATGTTGATACTTATGTATGATCAAATCCCCTTTTGTGGATTGGTCAAACCTAATCAAATGATGCTAATTGAGAATTCATCCCCTAGGGTTAATTAAAGTGGTTTTAGACACTAGATGAAGAAGTCGGCCTTGCTTGTTGAAAAGACACAACCCTAGTTCTCCTCAGCTAGTATAAATAAGGGAGGCTAGCACCTCATTCTTACACTCACTCAACCACTCATCTAGTGCACAAGTTTTGGAGATAGTTGCAGTTTCCAGAAGAAGGAGAGAGAGGCGCATGCTCAATATTGGTTATTCTTGGTGGTCTTGTCTTTTATCTTGGCATTGTATTGGAAATATATATTAAGGAAGTTTTTGTTGGGTTTTCTCTCACATGAGGGTTTCCCAGGATAAAATGTTGTGTACCTTGTGAATGTGTTTCTCTCAGTGATCTTGCTTATGCTATTATTGTCTAGTATATTGAAAAGAACTTAATAGAATCTCTAAATTTAGCATGGTTTCAGAGCTAAAATGAGTAGATCACATTTCACTGGTTAAACAAAAATGTCACCGTTGTCGTACAAGAAATTTAGGGCTTTTTGCAAAAAGATAATTTCATCCTAAAACTCTTCTATGGAAGTGCACCCTAGCCTAAAGAACTCATTGGAAACTTGAGCGCACCTTTTCAATGGCCAGAGCCTCCATAAAGTCAAACCCTAGTTTTGAATGGTACCAAAAAACCAAGAAACCAGATCAAGTACCAGAAGTACCAGTCTAGATTTGCACTGGCCCAATTTTAAGGGGTAAAATTTGGATTTTTTGAAATCAGACTGCTCCAATCTACTCGCCTCAACAAAACGCATCTAGTCCCTGGATCAGAATTCCAAAATTTGAAAGTTGAAAAATTAGGGTTTCCTCATAAAACCCTAAGTTGCAGTTGTAGTTGCAGTTGCAGTTGAAATACCAGTTGTAGTTGTAGTTGCAGTTGCAGTTGAAATACCAATTGCAGTTATAGTTGCAGTACCGGTTATAGTTACAATTGCAGTACCAGTTTTAGTTACAGTTGCATTATTAGTTGTAGTTGGAGTGCCAGTTCCTTCATGCTAGTTGCAGTGCCAACAACAACTGCAGTACTAGTTGCAGTAAATTTTTTTGTGAAGTGTTGGGAATGTTGTTTTATTGTCCTATTGCACCTTACCCTAGCAAGATAATGTCAAAGGTATGTACTTACATATGGTTAAAATGTTTTTTATTCTAAAAGGGTACTTGCAGGAGAAAGGATCTATTGACAATCATAGATCCAGAAGGATCTCATATCCGACCCATTCAGAGGAATAATGCACCCCAAGTTTGATTATATTGATATGCATCTATTTGTTATTATTTTTACATCTAGGTTGTATGTTAAAGTTATGACCATAATACGAACCCTTGTTCAAAATTAAAGACAAAGTATTATAATGAGATTAGAGTTTATTCTCTAACTTAGATTTTTGTCAAGATATCAGATTGTCTTAGTACAGAGGATAGGTTGAAGAAAGTACTTGTCATATTGAGTGAAGGAGATTTGGAAGAAAATCAACACACACATTCTTGAGGACAAGACTCCAAGTTCCAGGTTTGATTGATTAAGTTGATAAAATTCAAAGTTTCACATGACAAGTTTGATAACTACCTCATTACAATTAAACACTATAGTTGAGGTAACAGTCTTTTAAAAGCATTATACTTGGTAGCATGTGAGAATATTGAGATAAATTTTTATTGTAATCATTTACCAGATACAACTAACATATCCTGTAGGAGAAACTTCTTGTGTTGGTTCCAGTTTACCATGGAGGAATATTTGATCACAACACTAGAAGAGTGTTGATCTCATTTCATATTATATTTCTTACTTTTGATCTTTGTTTCAGGTAGGTCACAAGTGATATCTCTAAAAGAGCTACTGTGTCAATTATTCGTGCTATTGTTTTTTTATTATTATTATTATCAAAAGAGTATTATTCTTGCTTGTTCTTTTGTTGACCTTGTTTTAGGTCATAGGTGATAACCCTGAGGAATCTATAGTGACAGTTGAAAGAGGAAACATACTAGATGAGACATGGAGCAGACTATCCAAGTCATATGCGTGATCGTATACATTCAGAAGATGAAGAAGAAACTACTTTTGAGATATAGAGTATCTCATATGGAGATGGACTGTAAGGAGTAGAAGGTTACAAAGATGACCGAATATTAGAACAAGAACTCACAGTAGAATTTTTCAAAGGATAATGAAGCCACCTTGACAGGAATAAGAATTCGCTTGAAGTAGGACTCAACTTTTCATATTAAGACTTGGTATTCAACACCAAGTATATCTTGTATAGACTATGAATTCCTTGTAGAGTTAGAAGAAATTGAGAACAAGGTGAGCCTGATCTCAGAGAGGATCATATGGGAAAAAGAGACATCTTCCAGGAATCATAGATAGATGCCAAGAGTTGAGAAGAATAGATCATAGATTCAAAGACCTCTAGGAGACATGAATATCCTGGGAATATTCCCTTGTTTAAATGATAGAGAAGGAAGCCAGTCAAAAGGACTGGGATATAGATTTTTCCATGAGACTAGAAGGGAAGTCAGTGTTGAATTCCAAGATTGATATAACAGATCAAGCATGTTGTATATAACAGTATAAAATATGTACAAAGACTGAATTGTGTCCAGAGGATTCTCCCAGAAAGAGGGAGAATACTATGAAGAGACACTTTCTCCAGTAATCAAATAAATAGTTCAAGTATTTGAAGACAACCAGAACAACTATGATTCATATACAATATGAGATGTAGGGGGAGAAATCCCCATATTTAAAATTAAGTGGAAGTTGGTGCAATACATTAATTGGGCCATGGAGACATGACTGCAATAACATATAGAGTTACCTCCATGAAAGAAAAAGATATATTTGCAGTATTAGTTATTGAGCCACTCTTAGTTTCATATGAATTTGTTGTTGTAATAGAGTGAAGGAACTACTCTCAGAGTTCAACAACTATAATGATTCTCAACTTTAGAGAAGTTGCAGGTGTAGAGTCCTAATCCCAGAGGAATAATTGTAGAGAGAGTAGAAGACACACTCTCAGACAATGAGATAGATAGTTCTTTTCAAATATCACATAGTGCTAGCACATGATTGTGCATACTAAGTTGAAGATGAGAAAGTGTACCAGGTTGGTACAATGAGATGTGAAAATTTGGTTTCGAAGTACAGGACAAGAAGAATCATGTCTAGAAGTTGACGCAAACTCCAAAAGCTTGGTATGGCAGAATTGATAATTTTCCGATGAGCTTGAGTTTTTCCAAGAGTAAAGCTAATCCCAATATTTACTTCAATATTGTGGATGATGGACCAATTATATTTCTGCTATGTGTGGATAACTTATTCTTGACAGGTGAATAAAATCTCATCACAGATTGCTAGACGAAGCTTGCTGTAGAATTTGAGATGAAATACCTAAGCATGATACATTATTTCTTATGTCTTGAAGTTTTGTAGATCTCAGAGAAGATCTTCCTTAATCAAGGGAGGTATGCAGTTGAAATATTGAAGAAGTTTGATATGTTGTAAAGCCATGAACACACCCATGGAAACAAAGTTGAAGCTCTTGGTTGATACTTTGTCAGAATTGGTTGATGCTACTCTGTATAGACAGATTATTGGTTCATTGATGTATTTGACGAATACCAAGCTAGATATATGTTTTCACTGTGAACACCTTGAGTCAGTATATGGTAGAGCCCAGACGTGTTCACCTTGTAGCTGTAAAAAATATGATGAGATACCTTAAGGGTACATTGGAATATGGTCTCTACTATTTTGAAGATCATAACTTCAGACTGGTTGGTTATACTGATTCATATTGGGCTAGAAGTGTTTCTGATAGAAAGAGCACTTTAGGATGTTGTTTCAGTATGGGGCCAGCCACAACTTCATGGAAGAGCAGGAAGCAATCTAGTATTTCTCTCAGCATGACAGAAGCATAATACATTGAATCATGTTCCTCTAGTTGTGAAGGCATATGGATTTAGAAGTTTTTGACATGTCTATTCAATCTGGAGATGGAAGTCACCATCATTCTATGTGATAACTAAAGTTTCATAAAGATGACGAAGAACCCTGTGTGCCATGACAAGTTGAAGCACATAGAAATATGATATCACTACATTCATGATATGGTGTAGAGGGGAGTTGTAAAGCTCCAATATGTTGGCACAAATGAGCATAATACAGATGTGTTGACTAAGCCTCTGTCTCGTGTAAAGTTTGAATACTTTCAAGACAAGCTTGGTATAGTCCGAAAGGACCTCCCTCGAAAGGGGGAGTGATATTGATGATAATATGGTATCTTGACTAGCAATGGGTAGCTCCGTTATGATTTTATATCCTAGGGGACTAATCATCCCTGGACAGATCCTGAAGGTCCACTAAGGACGGTCTGTTAGAGTACCTGTGCATGTATATGTCAGTTGTGGTTAGTAGTGGTAGCTATGTTAGGATGTTTATAATCCTAGGGAATCCTATGATTCTTGGGTAGATCCTGAAGGTCCGATAAGGATGGTTTGTCAGAGTACCACGTGGTAGCTCTGTTGGGATTTTATATCCTAGGGAATCTTATGATTCTTGGGAAGATCCCTAGGGTCTGTCAGAGTACCACAAAATTTGGTGTTGCATCTGCCTCATTCTTTTACCATATGCTGCTGATGTTGTTATCTCAACCTTGTGTTGATCATGTTGTTATCTCAACCTCGTGTTGATGATGTTTTTATCTCAGCCTCATGTTGATGATTTTGATGATGTTGTTATCTCAACCTTGTGTTGATGATGTTGTTTTATCAGCCTTGTGTTGTTGATGTTTACAAACCTCATGATGTTGATGTTAGTGTACCGGCCTTGTGTTGGTGATATTATTATTCTAGCTTCATGATATTGATGTTGATACTTCAAACTCATGACGAAGATGATGATGATGATTCTACTTCAGCTTCATGCTGAAGATGATGATGATGATGCTACTTCATCTTCATGATGAATATGATGATGATGATGCTACTTCATCTTCATGTTGAATATGATGATGATGTTGCTACTTCAGCTTCATGATGAATATGTTGATGATGATGTATCAATATTGTACTGATTCATGATGTTGTATTATTTTTATACTAATTGATGTTGAGTACCTTTTCCCTGGTGTATTCATATCCCTGGATGATGGGTTACATGTTAATGAGATATAGAACAACAATGTCTATGGTTGGGAGGAACGTCTAAGGCCTAAAACTAGTTTGTGCTTCTTTAAAAGATAAGTTCCATGATTATTATGATGTCACTTTTATGCTTGAATGTGTGTGAATGATGTTTATTTCCATTGTGTTAATTGTCTATTTGATGCACATTTCATTGATGAATGTCTTGCATGAAAAATTATGAATGAATATGAATATGCATGGGTGCATGATAGTACTTAAATAACATGTATGTAGCATATGCAAATATTACCCATTACATAAAATCTATTAGAAATATTTGTTGGGAATGTTAAGATATTTTTTAGAGTGGTAACTGGTGTGGCATTTCCTAGGAACGAACCTAGGGATGCTACATGAAATTTGGAAATTGGAGATCAATCATCACTCTATTGATCTTTTCCCAAGATTTGTTGTAAGCTGACCATTGTTCCTCCATTCACATAGTTGGATTGATGGATAAATTTTCCCTATACATAGGAGCTCCATGTATCCTTTCTATACTATCATTAATCAAAATTCAAACCCCATGGTCTTCCTCACCTCGAGATTTCTGTATTTCTTTGATATATTCGATCTAGTCTATGACCCTATCTCTTTTATCACTTCATTTGAGAATTTATTTATGTTATACAACAAACAATGATGTCTCTTCTTTATAGTTTGCAACTATTTTAAAAAATGTATCTCTCACTAGCTTATATTTGGCATGCTCCTCTAAAAGATATTCCTTCAAATTTGACACTACTTCTGTGGTAATAGTGTGCTTGATCTCTAAGGGATACCAATTATTTTCACATTTACTCAACTTCCCTTTCCTCTTCTCTATCCCTATCTATGATAGCATGTGATATGGATACCACTACACCTAGCATTTCTCTTAACTTGGCCTCTTTAGCATCGAACAAGGTTTCTTCAGATGTACATAGCACAACATTGTCTACAATGATTTTCCAGTTTTTTGTGTGTCCTTACAATGGATTTCCTTTTTCATTCATAGGTGATAGAGTCCACATCGGGAACCACATCCAATGGTTCTTGAATCAGTTTGTCACGCCAATATAAAAAAAATTCTAAGCTGCCCAAGGTATGAAATTGTTCCATAGTAGGTTATTTTCCCTTGGCTTCTACTTTGGCTTGCTCCTCAATAGTTTCCCCCCCTTCATCTATCACCTGGTCTTTGTATGATATGTCATCCCATCTTGATGTTGATGGAACTATTTTTTTTTATCCTCACCTAGCCATTGAGTTATTGAAGGTGCAATAGTCTCATCAGATGGGGTTTGAATAGGCATTTGTGTTTCACTAGCTTCTTTAGATGTAGTTTCCTGCTTCTCAGGTTTCGGGGTTGTGCCAACCCCTTCAAACTTTTGAGAGGTTAGAGTTTCTATGAGATATTGAGTTGGTTCCCTTGTGGGATATTTGATTGCTTCTCCATTCAAATCTTGAGCTACTTCTCTGGTGCTTGGATCTTTATATGCTTCTCTAGTGCCTGAATCAATTTCATTCTCTATGGGAGTCTTAGTCTTTACCACCTACTCTTCTTATTCTAGTGTCAAATATATTATGTCTTGAGGAATGATCTAAATAGGTTTCAAATCTTTTTGTTGCTCAACAATATTCTCAGTGGGATACTATGATTTATCACGTTCCTTTACTTTCTTTTATTGTACTTGATTCCTCAACAATTTTGTGTTTCTCTGCAATCTTCTTCTAAATCTTGCTTGCTTTTTTGTTCATGCTCTTTCTTTCACTACTTTTCCAAGGCATTTCTTCTATGTTCCTCTTCTTCTTCTATTATTCTTTGGTTGATATCTTCTTGAGTGGCCTCTTCTTTGTGCTTTCTCTGCAACTCTTCTTCAATCTTGTGTTGAAGCTCTTGTTGACGAAGTGCCCTATTCTATTCTTCTTGGATGGACGAATGCTCTACTTCTTCCTTAAATCGTATATATTCATCTCTTTTAGCCTGTTTTATCTCCCTTTCAATGGTAATTCCTTGGGTTGAAACCTCCATCTGTTCATCTAGATATAGGCTTTTGAAAGTTGTGAGGAGGTGGCTCTCCTGTACAAAACTTGAGCCTAATTTTTCATGTCCTTTGTAAATTATTCATGCCATTTTTCATGAGTATATGGGCAACTGTAAGAGGCCTGCTTAGCATTTTGGGCACCAAACCTTTGGGTTCATGTCTCCTGAACTTACCAGGGTCAAACCTTTATTCCAAATGTCTCAAAATCTTGTGATTGGCATGTGGGGTGTCTATAACAAGTTATTACTCAAGTTGGAAACAACAAGGAATGAAGGACCTCTTCTTATCCTTGATCAAAGAAGCATTAAAGCATTGAAGAATAGTTTGATAGAAAAATTCCCCAAGAAAAATCTTATCAGGGACATATGTGGGAAAAATGTGAGGGAGGCCAATTTCTCTAAAAATCCTGAGATAGGTGTGTTTCTCTTTGATGTATGAGTTACCAATATGCGAGAGAAGTTTTTTTTCTTTCTTAGATAACCTTGAACATTCTTGGTAGAAAATAATGGTATATAGTCGTGCCAAGAATAAGTAACATATCATGGCATAAGATTTTTTGTATTTATTTTCCCACAACATGCTAAAATAAACATGAAAGAAGGCCTCTGAAATGTGCCAACATAGATTCATCTCAACAAAATCATTTTGGGCCCACATGATGTCCAACAAATAAGAAGCCATGTAGAATGAAGGAAACTCACCTCGCTTAGAGTTTTGAGCTTACTCAATTCTGCTACTAATGTACCTAGTGATAACATCTCCCCAATTAAAC